>WUAM01004391.1:0-25905 GCA_024336885.1 Actenoides hombroni
ATTCTGAAGAGTGGCTGCTGAAAAAGCAGTGAAGCTGCTGCACATTTAGCTGATCATTCTGAGAAATCTGTGAAGTTTCAAAGGGAAGGTTCTCATACGGGGCACGTCACAGCCACAATGAACAACTGAGTGAGTCCAGAGCTGTTAGATTGTGTTGGTTTACAAAATACTGACACTATAGCAGCATCAGTGCTTACACCACTGATCCAATTCACATAACCCCCTGAAACACTGGGCAATTGATGCTCAGTAACACTCAGACATCTTCCCAGAGCTTGAGAGTGACAGTGTGAACTCAGCCTGGGGAGGACAGGCAGCAGGGACTGTGGAAAACAAAATCCAACTCCAAAAGTGCAGCATGGACTTCTTCTCCATGATCAAGTCATTTTCCAGCACCCACCACACACAACAACCAGCTCAGGAGGAACAACTGCTATGAAGCTGTTTGCTGTTGCAGTTTAAATTCAGGCTGTCTCTCCTCAACTTAAATATATGGTTGTGCTCTTTGATTTAAAATGCCTTCATAAGGGACACAAATACATACAGAAAGTTTTCCATTCGCGTTTGGAAGTACAAACTGCTCAGGGCATGTACAGGTGGAGTTGTAGAGAAGTTTGAGTTGCCCCCTCACTGAGAATCACACCCCTGGGCTGTGATTTCCTATCTCAGATTGACTGTGGATTCTCAACTGGGTGACAGTGGCATTTAAGAAATAGTTCAGAGTGACACAACCAGTCATTCATTGCACATTTTGGGGTCTCCTCCTTGCAGCTTGTTAGTGTGCGCGCCTTTAGCTTTTAAAGTTTATAAGAACACCATGCATGGTATTGTGTTTAGTGTAATCCAAATCCAACCACTAGCAGAAACGTCATACAAAGCGGATGAAAAATATCCGGAATCCGAAAACAGCGCTATTCCCCGGAAGAGGGACCCACTCAGATAGGGCACTAATCGCCAACAGGTAGCCGTTCTGATGCGGAAGCCTAAGACATGCGTGAGACATCCGAGACATATTTTTCAAAATAGAGGCAATGGGGTCACATGTGGATGGCTGAGAGCTTGGACCTCTTGTTTGATTCCCTCTGAGGAGAAGAGGGAGCATCTGAGGACAAACTCTGGATCATTTCTTAAGGCCTTTAAGACCTATTTCTATTTTCTTATTTTCTAAGCATATAGTCAACTCCTAGATATTTTGCCAATTAAGCAGTCTAGTACTACTAGCAATTCTGTCCCTGATCTTCTAAAAGTGACTGGCAACTGGCCTTCTGCTACCTAAACCCTTCACTGTGCTTGTCGTCATCTTCGCTATTTAGCTGTCCAGGGAAGGAGCAGATGAGGGCTGTTCCAGCTGGAAAGCATGGGGAGAAGGGTTTCCCATTGTAACTCTAAAGTACTTTCATGTTTATGTAGCATTTATTCTCATCTCTGGGACAGGGAGATTTATAGAGATTACTTGCTGTACATAGGAAAACACCCCAGTTATTCCATTCTATTATTTACTCCTCCACAGGCATCCATTAGACAGTTTATTTGCCAGTTAATTGATATAAATTTTTCCCATATAATCCGCATCAATCACTCCGGGCACTATTACTAGACCTTTAATACCGGCTGAGGATCGACCAACAAGAAGACCCCCTACCGATTGGTCGTCCATTAACGGTCCAGTAGCAGTGCTCGGAATTTTTTGTACTTGGGTATCAATTAACGTTATTTCTATTGCTGTTTCCACGTCGACCCCCAAGCTCCCCCTGGTTCTGGGTTGGTGTCATTGTAAAAAGCCTGATGGGGCCCTCGAGAATATTTCAGCACTGATAAAAAATGTGGTTCTCCATTTCAAAGTATTTCAGTTGGAAAACTAGCAAAATTTGATAATTTCTATTTATTTCAAATCAAAGAGTAAAGCACTAACCCAAAGAGCGTATATTAGATTATTTTTTTAATTAAGTTTTTATGACTTTACATTTTTTATTTTACGCGGGGTTTTTTATTTTATTTTACTCCTAAAACAAACAAACAAAATCTGTTCATCTATTTCCTCTGTGCACAGCATTGTTTGTTGTGGGGTTTTTTTGTTCCTACTGTAGTCAAAAGGTGATGAGAACTCTTGTTCTAGCTGCTGTTTTCAGGGAGGTATAAGATTCTTCCCCAGAACTGTGATACATCTGCTGGCATCCATAAACTTATAGGTGTTTGATATTTGGAGAGTTGAAAGGGCTAAGTGTCTGTTTAGCCTTGGTTCATAGTGAAGAGATTAGTGGCAGCTTTGTCATATTCCTCTGTGTAATACTACTTGATAATTCTCAATTAATTTTCCCACTGTTTTATAAAAGTGCAACTGCAATCAGAATTAATTTTTTATCTTCAGCTGTTTATCCCCTTTTATACAGAAATGTTGAATAAAGCTATTTGGCAATACTTCTCAACTTTTTGGCTAACCTAGACCATTTCATAGCTTTTTGGCTAATAGCAGCTCTCTCAGTCCATGACAAACCCCAAATCACATCCATGGTTTTGTATCTGGCACCTCCAGTGGGTAAGTAGAGGCAAGATCTGCCCACTGGAAAAACGCCAAGGCAACCACTGGCTAGACTGGTAACCAACTATACCAGGTTACTACCTACAGAGACAGCTTTACTAAGTCCCTTCCCAACATTGCAGGGTCGGGGGAACCAATCCTAAATGTAGCTGCCAACTTCGTAGGCGCTGGTACGGCCGCTAACCTAGCAAAACAAGGAGTCGAAGCTGTAGGTAAGCAAGGCGCAAAGCAGGTATTAGTCCAGGGCGCTAAGACCGGTGCTAAGATCGGCGGCCAGTACGGTGCTGCGGGGCTGTTAGTTACGGGCCTTTGGCTGCGTCGGCTGCAGTGCGGGGGCGGCAGAGGCTGGTGTGCGTGCGGAATGAAGCAATCGTTGTAGGCACGGTGTGAATCCTTTGTGTATTGCCTGCAAGGCCACAGCCATAACCTGTGTGTGTGGTGGAATGTTGCTGAGGCGCTCAGTGTAAAGACCAGCGCCGTTCACTATCAGCCTTGCCCCTCATGTTCTAGCGGTGGTTGTGTGGTTGTTTCTGCCGGAGAGAGTTTAATGTAAAAAGTTGCTATTAATGAAAATTCGAAGTCTAAGGCTTCATGTGCTTCCCTCAAGAGAAGGCAAAAAGATGCATTTTTACACAGGGCAAATGAGGATCAAGTCCTCCTGCACTACACTAGGGTAATAAAATCAAGCCCTTAAGATCAAAACTAAATAACACAAGAGTTTAATTTCCTTGAGTTAGCTTCAGGTTTTGGACATTCAGGCCTGACACAGAAGGCACACACACCAAGCCCATGAAAGGGGCTCTCTCCATGAACCCACACTTAGTTTGAGCACTCCCTGGAAGAAAGCTGAGCTAGAAACAGGCAAGTACGTATCCTTAACCTTCATGGATCTAGTGGCAGATGGATGACAGCAAAGATTCTGTAAGCCTGCAATTGTGTGGTTGGAACAAACATGAAGAAAAGGTGAATCTAGTCATTGCATACTGCCTGACATGTGGCAGAGTGGTGGGAGTGTTGGAAGTGTCCCGGGCACATCGAAGAACTCACACAAGATGCAGATCACATTACACAAAATGCCAGACAAGCCACAGTAATCCCTTCTGTCTTACCAAGCATTTAACTTGATAAAAGTGGTAAAATTTCGAGGCCTATCTACTCAGATGCCAAAAGGAACGTTTTCCTTCATATACACTGTCTAAATCATCCACTTGTTCAGAAGTTATGTCTCTTATTACAGGAACACTTCTAGATATCCTAAAGTCTTCTAACCTTCCTATCTCAAATCATTGCAGTGTTTCAATCTGTCTGCAGTTTTTAAAATTATCACTTTATGATCAGGAATCTTGCTGGAAGATGGAAGGAAAACCAACCCCAAACATTCTTATTTTGATAGCACAAGAGAATTGTGGATAGAACGAAGCTAGGAGCTCAGGGCAGAATGTGTAAAGGATCTGAAGGTGTTCTCAAGATCAGCTGGGAGTGGAGGCAGTAGGGGAGGGTGGGAAATAGTTATGAGGTTTTGTATAATTTCTACATTGCCTATTTTTGTTTCCAGCAATCCAAAGTATTAATGGAGCCCGATTTCCCATCAACAGAAGAATCTGAAACCCTGACAATCTCCTCCAGCAACCCCTTCCCAGCCCGTCTAGGGGACAATTCCTTTGGACAGCTCGGGATAGGGGGGTTACTGACAATAAACCTCGGTCAGCACGATGCCCAGTTCTCCCCCGAGCACGGCAGTTTGGCAGAGCCGAACCAAGCCCCCCCTCTCCCGAAGCCACAGCGGCAGCACCCGCATCTCCCATCCCCAGAGCACTCCGGGACCCCTCTTCCTCTGGTATTTTTTTTTCCCCCTTTCCGGGGAACGTTGGGCCAAGAGCTTCCCCTCATTTACCCTGTCACTTGCCTGAAAAATCTTGACACTGACCAAAAGAACCACTTTGCCGATCACTAAACCCTTCCACCTCTTCCCCGCCCCACAGTAACATAGCAGGATTGGAGTTGTGTTAGTGAAACCCTGGTGTGGATAAGCTGCTAACCTAGATGACCCAGTATTAGTTTGAAGTAACAAATCTGTTAAAATAGATAGTGTTGAAACTATCGTGAAACATCACCAGTGGATTCAGAGAGCTGCCTGCACGGGGTATTTTTAGTGGCTTGAGCACTTTTGTCTTGTCCCAATGCTTGTGTATATGCGCTGTTCAGTTGCTAGCTCTGTTGCTTATTAAGTTACCCAGCCAGTCCCTCTTTAGATATTTTTGTATGAAATATTTGGCAAATCTGCTCCACCTGAGGTGCATTTTTATATGATAACAACTCAGAAGATTGAGATGTACCAGGAAGAGACACCTTCTTTATATGGCAGAAACGAGTTTGTCTGCCTTAATCCTTCCTCTATAACCGAGAACGGTCTGTATATGCTGCAAGGAGAGCACCTGACGTTTCCAAGGATCAAGAAAAGAGTAACATAACTTCAGCTAGGCCTAATCCCATCCAACCAATCTATACTGCATCTTCCTTATCTCTTGTTATTACCAATCCTCTTGTGAAATGAGGCTGTTCTACATACATATTTTGGAGTCATCCACCTTAATGCAAATACGGCACCTTGAAACAACATCACCAGGCAGAGAGATCACTTCTGCCAGGGAACCTCTCTGACAGCAACTCACACATCACATGAAATGAACTGGCTCAGCATTTCAGGAATTGTAGAACTGTCCCTTTGTGGGACTGGGAAAGTCTAGACACCTTTCTCCTGTCCCAAGGTAGGGCAGCCTTCCCTATGCCTCACTGACCCTTAGTTCCACTTTCACATCATTAGCCACCTTCAGCCTCTGCTCCATTCTGAGGTCACCTCAGCCAAGGACTGAGACTATTACTCTGGGCCCAGTGATCAATGATTGGACTGGATGATCTTAAACGTCTTTTCGCATCTAGGCCTTTGTACCCATATTTTCCCATCCTGTGATTTTGCAAACAAGCTTATTGACGGCTTCTCTTTTAATCGAAAGTATTAAAATGTCCACAAATAGTAAAGAATTAGTACAGATCAGTCCCATCTCTGTTAAAGCACAGTATCAAGAATTATCTTCAGTCATAACCTAGCAAAACACCAGGTTCCTGTGGTTCATTTCACCCCCTTGCAAGCCTGACGTATGTGTGAAGCAATGCTGTTAAAGTGGGAATGATGCCAGGGCCTTATAATTACTGACCTTCAGCAGGGCACCTTTGCTGAAGGTTTCAGTGGCTCTCAGACTCCTGTGGCTGTTGGAGGCCATGCAGGTTGTATCAGGATTCAGAGGTGAAGTTTAAACAGAGCAGCTGAATTCCCAAGTATTCAGTGTTTCTCTGGGAAGGGCAGGGCTGATGGATCTACTTAAAGAGTTAGGGGAAGGGGTGGCACTAGTATCATTGGATTAATTTGGGAAGTAACCATAATTTTAGGTGGCCTAATTGAAGGTACTTCCCATTAAAAGGAACAAAAAAGTTTTCCAAACCAACGGGGAAAACCGAAAAAAAAAATTTGAGCCGGTAAATGTATGAGGTGTCTTGGGGTTTTAAGAGGCAGGGCTTAAAGGACACCTGTTGGGGGGGGGGGGGGGAGAAGTAATTTCTTAATTACAAGCCAACTTTCTTTTTTTTTTTTTTTTTTTTTTAACCTCAATTCCTTGTGCGTGTGTTTAAAACTTCCGCTGGTGGTTTTTTTTACTTCCCGGTTATTATTTTTTTACTGGCCTTTTTTTTAGTGTCCATCACCCGCTAGGCATTGGTGCCAGCCCACCATAAAAACCCACTTCCCCACTTATAGCTGCACACGAAAACCCAAACTCACACTCAACAGGTTCTACCAGGACACCGGTAATCTACACTCTGCTTTTCTCCTGTTAAAAATGCTCGTGCACATTAAGTCAAAGTTTACCGGAGAAACCTACGATGGTTATAGCCAATTACTGATGTACACACACTACTTCAGAGCAGTAGGTGGCAGCAGTGGTATAAACATGCGTTCTCTATTGTTTGATCAAGACGCTGTTTTAATTCCCTAAATCCTGGATAATGATAAACATTAGCTTTACGAAGCCCGTGGAAACAATCACAACACTATCAGAAAAAATGGGTAAACTCCATCTTACTGTATTGGAAACTGCTACAGAACAGAACTGTCAGCACATCAGCCAGCAACAGAATCACGAAAATTCAACATCTAACTCGCGACCTGTAAGCACTGGAGTTAAGTTTGGAAATTGTTATCACCTGTGGCAGGAGAGAAAGAAGAGCAAAATTAAACACTTTTCTTTCTACGACGATGCTCCCCGCGAACTGACTAAGAATCTAAGACACATCTTAACGCCCTAAAAAGACAGTTCTCTGCACCCGAGCACGGGCGAAGAGGGTTAGCATCAGCGATTGTTTCAGTCTGTAAAATATATATGTATCTTAGTACCATATTAAACTGTAGACTTAGTTTTATACAGCTGTTTCCAGTCTTGCAGAAATAGTTTTGTTGCCAGAATTTCAAAATGGGCAATTTGTTCTTTTGCTCATAGCGGCATTTATGTCTAATCTACTGAACCTGGTTGTTGTCTAAAGTGATGCAAGACCCCAGCCTTGTGCTTCCCAACTGGGACAGGCAGAGTTATTTGTACATCTTCCTATCTAAAATGTATGCTACGATGTGTAGGGTACAGAGACAGTCATCAAGAATAATCTGACAGGGTAGCTGTAGAATCTGCTGAGGCTATAGACCACTATTCTGGACATTAGCTGAAACCTAACAAGGACGCTTTCTGTATCAGCACTTTCTATTGTGACTCAACAGAACATGTTGAGCCATAAGTACAGTAAGTGATGGTCTGTTCTCAGAGGAGAACAGAAGTTGAGTACTTCCAGGATAAGAATTATTCTTCTACTAATATATCAGTACCCATGCATGGTGGTTAACTTCAGATAAGGACCATCTTTCCACACCAGAGTACATGCAAGGTTTCATACCCAGGGGACAGGCTGAGATGAGGCAGAAGCTGTTGCACTCTATAGGAATCATAAACATGGTTCAAACGTACTTTGTCATGTGTTCCATGTAGGTTAGACTAGTCAGACATCTGCTCTCATTTCCACATTACTCCTTTCTTGTAGTAGAAATTTCCTTGTACTCATGACTTTTCTGCGTCCTTCCAGAGACTTGGTCCACGAAGCACAGATCATCTCCTGAGCTGCTGGCAGACAGGGTCCTCTGCTCTTGGTCTCCTGGACTTTAACTCTTTTTCACCATAGGTTCATCCACAGCCAACCATCCCCTTTCAGAACTGCACAATTCCATGCTGCATTAGTCACCTGTAAGATCACAAGACAAAATGAACAGAATCACTAGTGTCCAGCACTTTGATAAACCACATCTCTGGTTCTACTTAGAGGTTTCTCAGGCGCCACACAGAACAAAAAAAAGTGCCACCAAGAAATCTTGACTTGCTTGTTCACTCCGTGAGGTCATACCCAGCAGCTTTCCTGCAGCCTGCACTTCGGAGAGCTCCAGCCTCTTGCCACCCCTTTGGCAGCCTTGTGCCCTAGAGTACTCCAGTGTGCCAGGCAGTAACAGCTGACAGGTACAAACTCATTTGCCCCAGGGCTGCCTGGCATGTGAATGCAGAAGGGCTCTGTAAGCTGGAAAAGAAATCTCCCGAGGAGGACTGGGGGAAAGCTCCTCTTGATTTCTAGGGAATAAAAGGCAATTTATTAGGCGACTGGGTCAAAGGGATGAAGTCAACACGGCCAAGGGTTGGGGCCTGCACTTCGGCCACAAGAACCCCCTGCAGCTACAGCCTGGGGTGAGTGGCTGGAGCAGCCCTGTTGAGAGGCACTGGGGAGTGCTGGGTGCCAACCAGCTGCAGATGAGCCAGTGTGTGCCCAGCTGGCCCAGAAGGCATCTTGGCGGGGATCAGGAAAAAAAGTCTTGCTACAGCTGGATGGAAGAAATCCTATTGTGAGGGAAGCATTGTTACCGAGTTGCAAACTTCCTCGACTGAAAGCCCATGTTGGCATCATAGGAGCCTAAGTTGCTGCAATAAATGTTTTCTAGCCCACCATGTGGGACTTCTCTGGAGGAGGTGGGCCTTGACTCCTTTGGGGCTAATGGTATTGGAACCACTTGAGCACTATGCCTTAGTCGGATTCAGGTATAGGAATGTTATTTTGGTGCAATGTGCTCAGAAAGAGGAGTTTTCCTCACATGTGTACATGAACATGTTTATAACCCTGAAGCTTCCCACACTGTTGCATTTTCTGAGAATTTTTAGGGTACTCCAAAACACCCTGAGATAATTTTAGGATTTCTAATTCAATTTTTGTAACCAAGAAAGTCAGATTATATCCAAAAACTTATCATGGTCACCAGATCCACTGCATTTATACACACAGTTTGCACCTCTCAAGGATTTTTTTTTTTTTTCTACTATAAGCTGTAGTCAACATAATTGCAGTAAAATAAGAGAATCAAACATTACTCAAGTTTTTAATGAATGTTGAAGTGAAGTGCCAGAAAACAGATTTGCACAGTAGTTCACATGGTTAAATCTACTGCGGTTTAAGTGGGGTATTTTTGTCTTGTGTTTTAATGTTTAGAACTGGAACTTCTAACCCAAGAAAATAAAGGTTTTATTTGTTTGTTTGTTTTATTGTGTTTTGTTTTCTGTCTTTGTGTTGGTTTTGTTTTTGATTCTGTGATACCTTTGCATCCTGCCTATTCTCACCTCTTTACTTAAAAATGACAAGAAAGAAACCAAGAAGGAAACTAAAGTGTAAGAATTCAGTGAGTGTTTGGTGGTGATTGATAACACGCTATGTGGGTGCTTGCAAATCCAAACTTGAGCCAATAGACTGTAGAGAAACTTGAATATTTTAGAAGTCTTGATGTAAATGGCTGATATGGCTCTGCTTGGCAGAAAAGCAATCTCACAACCCAATTACTACTCAAAACCCAACCCCCTCCCCCCTTTCAAACCCAGCCCCCTCCCCTCCCCTCACCGTGGGGCTGGAGCTGGGTGAGGTCGCGCAGGATGGTGCGGAAGGAGGGGCGCTCGGCGGGGCCGTAGGCGAGGCAGCGGCAGACGAGGGCGGCCAGCTCCCGGCACGACGGCTCCGGCAGCCGGTGCCTCTTCTCGTAGAAACGTTCCTTCTGGGAGAGCACCCGGGGCTCACAACGGGGCCAGCGGCCAGCCCAGCCAGGGGAAAAACAGTAAACTGTTTATAAACTCAAAAGTCATAAGACGTACAGGTGCTTTGCTGTGTGGAATTGTGGAGATTACCCGGAATACAGTGAGTTACAAGATAGTTTTTTCATTTTAGAGACTTAGTATAGAATGTATTGTGAGCCTGAAGCGAGCAATAGTTATGAATGTATTCTTCTGGTCAGCATTATGAATTGCAAGTCAGGTTGCCCAGTGATAAGCAGAAAGAGTAGGAAGTTATGTGTGACACTTCTGAAGCAATAAAGGCATTTAAATTCTGAATTTCATTCTATACTTGTCCAAACCAGACACTTGATGCACATACTATTTGTCTTCTAAATAAGCTTCTCAGTTTTCAGACCAGAGACTACTCTGTGTGCACATCTATGCACCAATGTTTTCAGAAGCACACAGACATTTCAGACCTGCCCTGATGGTGAACCAGAGGAATGAGTAAAGCAGAGTCAACCATTTTACCTCTCTGATGAGCTGGAGATGTGATGCCTCCAACAGCTTATCTCTTTTTTTTTTTTTTTTTTCCTGGCCCCCCTTTCTTTTCCCTAAAACCTGGTCCCAGCCCTGATTTTCCCCCTATATCCACCTTCCCAAATTCCTTGCCTTTTCCCTTTACCCCCCCCCACATTTTTTTAACCTTTCCCAACCCCTTCCCGGCAAACCGTTCAAAACCTAACACAAAAGTAAACCGGTGGTGCACTCACACGAACAACAGATGAACAACAACACCGCCCTAGAGCGGGTAAGAGCTGAGCCGGCACCCATAGAAAGGGGGGGGCACCCAGAAATGGGGGGCACCCATGGAAGAGGGTGCCACCTCATCACAGGACCCCCCCTCAAGACGACCCCCCCAAGACGACCCCCCCAGGTTTGAGTGACCCCTAAATTGGGGAGGGGGATTTTTAGACTGGGGGGGGCACCCATAGAAAGGGGGGGGCACCCAGAAATGGGGGGCACCCATGGAAGAGGGTCCCACCTCATCACAGGACCGCCCCTCAAGACGACCCCCCCCTCAAAGCAACCTTTTTTCTTTTTTTTTTTTTCTAAAAGCAAAACCTGTTGTTAGATATAGCCTCATAACCATTCTTTTTTTTCTAGTCTGACAAGCACATCCTAATTAGCCTTGTCTTAACTGAGACCACTCTATTCTTTTCTGAATATATAAGATTAAAAAAACATTATTGCAGTTGATTCTTTTCTCACTGGTACATTGAAAGAAATATACACATTTAGTTTCAATGATCTTGATCTTCCAAAGAATAAGTAACATTCCCCACATGCAGGTGGTGGGTCCAACTTTAAGTGCCACAACTCTGGCCCAGCCCATTTGTTTACTTCATCGTACAGTCAGCAAGCTAATGTCAGCTATTGCATCAGGCTATCTGAGATGGTTCACAGGAAGATGGGAGATGTGTTGCTCAGAGAAAACACATATTTCTGGCCAGTCTTGACAATACTTGTTACAGTTAACAGATATGCCCACAAATTCTGGTTTCTTAGGGAAAAAAATCGCTAGGAGCTACTGAAGCTGCAAAATATAATGAACTGAGTCTAAAGCCATACCATAATGAATTAGAAGTGACTTAGCTGACATCAAAGTGATATAAAAGTAGACTGGGGAAAAACCTGTCATCATTGCAGAGATTTGGAACTCCATATTATATTTTTGCACAGCCACACTGAATTCTGTGCCTTTCACTGAGAAAAAACAGCAAAGTGAGGAACAGACACTGAAAACCAAAACCCCATGGCTGAAAGCACAGATCAGATGCTTTACCTTTCTCACTGCCGGGGCTGGAACCGAGCAGCCCCCCCCCCCACCCCCCCCCCCCGCCACGGGAGGCGGCCGAAGCGGCCCCCCCTCCACCACACACACACATCCCGTCAGGTCCCCCAACTTTTGCAGCCCTCCGAGCTGGAGCCGAGTGCCCCGAGACGGGAAAGGAGGACGTGGAACCCCCCGGGGGGGAACCGCGGCCCGGCGGTGGTTAGGGATGGGGGTGGGTGCCCGGTTAAGTTCGCAGCAGGACGGGGAACCGGCTGGGTTTCTGCCAGTACTACAGCATTCAACGACCTCTAGTTTTCCATCTCCCTTATCTGACAAGGCATTAAAACAAGGAAGGAGGAAGAAGCAGCAAAATACTCAGAGCTCACTATTCTCACTCCAGAGCACACTGCTCAGCAGCTCAGGGAATCTGGGCACAGAATCTACTTCAGATTGCCACTGCATACTTGCATTTGCTGGGCAAAGAAAGATATTTACTACCTTTCTAAACTGAGAGTATAAACTGCTCAATTTCCCGCACCCTCCGTACAGTTGTTTTTTCTCCTGATAGGGCGACCTCCGCGATCTACCCTTGCTTGCACCCTCTTTCCCTGCACGACGCTCTTCCGAACTCTAGGGCCCCCCCCCCATCCCCCCCCCCCAGGGACCACCCCCCTTCCCAGACCCCCCTCCTGCCTGCCAGGGACCATTCCACACCCCAGGCTCCCCCTGAGCCCACCGACCCCCCTGGGGTGTCCCCGTGTTGTTCCCTCCCCCCCCAAAGGTCCTTCCCACTGCTGTGGGAAAGACACAGTTCTGAGCAAAAGTTTGTCTCCAAGGGGCTTGAAGTAAACCACGTTTCGGTCACCTTTGACTAATCGAGCTCATCGTGCAGATTCTCATTTCCTATTTTGCAGAGCATCTTCCTATGTGGTGCTTGATTGATTACTAATAAAGGAGGAAAAAATCTCCAAGTACTGGCCTGGCTAAGACCTTGGAGAAGTCATTGAGCACATTGCTGTGCCCAGAGGACTCTGTGTTCATAGCCTTTGCGCAATTTTCCTTGCACACTCACTTCTTGCACACTTATTCTTTGCACACTCACTTTTTTCACACTTATTCCTTACACACTCGCTTTTTGCGCTCTTTTCCCTTGCACACTCACTTCTTGCACACTTATTCCTTGAACACTCACTTTTTGCGCACTTTTTCGTTGCACACTAACTCTTTCCACAGTCACTTTTTGCACGCTGATTTCTTGCACTCTCACTTTTTGCACGCTCACTCCTTGCACTCTCACTTTTGAGCTAAAGAGACAAGGAGAGGTTTGAGGGGGAAGGAAACCCAAAGGGACCTGAGAAGAGATCCATAAGGAAAAGGGATGGACTATTTCAAGCATTGTACCTGCAAGTGATTGCTGCTCATTTCATTTCTCCTTGGCTTTGCAAGCCACCTTGGGAACAAAGAGAACAATAAAAGCTTGGCTCTGAGGTCAACAATAAATGAGGGGCAGAGTCTTTCTTTTTGTACTCACCAGAAGTGGGAATAGATGGCATTGTCTGGTCATCACCCTCTTGGAAGGATCTCCAACTGGCAGAACGTCATGTGCTCAACACTTGCCAGAGTGGACCTGGGAACCCACAGAATCACAGAATCATTTAGGTTGGAAAAGACCCTTGGGATCATCGTGTCCAACCATTAACCCTCCTCTACAAGTTCACCCCTAGACCATATCCCCCAACACATCCAGGGATGGCGACTCAACCACCTCCCTGGGCAGCCTATTCCAATATCTCACCACTCTTTCCGTGAAGAAATAGAGGAGCCCTGCCTCCAGCCAGGTGGAGGAAAGGGACAACAGGATTTACTGGACTGTGTGGATCCGATGGCCTGGCACGTCAGATCCACAGAGGTACAAGACTTTGGTTGACACAGGTGCACAGTGCACCTTAATACCATCAGGATATAGAGGAACTGAAACCATAAGCATTTCCGGAGTGACAGGGGGATCCCAGCAGCTGACAGTGTTGGAGGCTGAAGTGAGCCTGACTGGTAGGGAGTGGTATAAACACCTTTATTAATACTGCCTCCTGATGACTCGTCGACTGTGGGACCCGCAGGGGCAGGAGACACGCTCTGCGGGTCACTGGCTGCCTCTGCTGCCGCCCCTGGGCCCATGGCTGTAAGTTCTGCCGCAGTCAGCAGGTGAAGAGGCTGCTGCTTGCAAGGAGGCAGATCGCCGGAGATTCTGGCAGCTACTGGTTGATAAGCTGCTCCTGGTGGAGTACAGGTGGTTTCCATCTCTGCCTGCCACCATGGGCCTTGCCCTTCGGTTAGAGCTGAGGGATCCAGAGGGTCTCTGGGCTCTTCTCCGCTTTTGGACTGCCTTGCCAGCTTTTGCTTAGTTTGGCTCGGGTCCTCTTTCGGTTCCTTCTTCGGAGTACCCAAGGAGGACTCTGACCCTTCTGTTTTCAATCCGGTCTGTGTGTTCCTGAACCCGGTACCAAAATCCAGCTCCTGAACACAGCTCCCATCTGCTGCGGGGCCCAGCCTGGGACTCCCCCGGTGCCTGCTCATCAGTGGTCTATGAAGCCATGACCAAATGGGTAGACAAAGGGAGAGCAGTAGATGTCATATACCTTGACTTCGGTAAGGTTTTTGATACTGTCTCCCATAACATCATCATAGAAAACCTCAAGAAATGTGGCATAGATAATTAGTCTGTGAGGCGGATTGAAAACTGGCTCAACAACAGAGTTCAGAGGGTTGTGAGCAGTGGCACAGAGTCAAGCTGGAGGCCTGTGGTCAGTGGTGTTCCCCAGGGATCAGTACTGGGTCCAACCCCATGTTTAGAGTTACTACCAAGGACTGGTGTGCAAAGCAAGGCTCTTGCTGATACTTGCTCCTATGGAAACCAAGGTCACTGCTAATCTTGTGCACCACATTGGGCGTGCAGTAAGACACAGCACCTGCAGGGAGGAGTGGACAGGACAGGTGGCCCTAAACTGACAAACAAAGGATTCCAGCCCATATATGTCATATTCGGTACAAAGCTGCAGGATCACGAGGGACAACAGCCAGTGCCTGAGGAGGACTGTCCCTCTTAAAGTGACCCTGCCTCCCACATTGAAAATAAGGTCTGAGAGGATGTACGCGTAGCGGCAAAAGCCGATGCCATAATCTGCGTCTGATTGCTAAACGATCCAACATTTTGACATGCTTCTGTCATCTGGACAACATCAGGATTTCTCAACGAGCACAATACTTTCTGACAATCAGCGTTAGCATTTTCAATTGACAAATGTTTCAGAATAATGTCTTTTGCTTCTAAGTTGCTTATCCACAGCATCTTTAAGTGTTCCAAATGGAGGCTGGTGGGTTGGTTATAATGCATCAGCATCTTCCAGAAGCAATAGTTCGTTGCATTAAATAAGCTTTTAATCTGCTAGAGGAATGGAAACAAGGAGGTTCAGATGGCAAATTCGGATCTTCATGCTTAACAGGGAAAAATAAAACAGGCCCAGACCGTGAAAACAACATCTGGAGGGACTGAGCTGCTCAGCTTTCACAGCAGCGATATAGGAAAGAAGCCCTGGGGGCCAGTTGGATATATCCAGGTCCTTGAGCAAAGACAATCCCATGAATGTGTTTACCTTTTCCCAAGGGTGGAGCAATCCACACTGCCTTCCCCAACCACCTCCCAATGTGCACTACAGGGACCTTATCTCCTCCCACAACAGGCAGGGGTTTTGTTTGGACAGGGCCAGGACGGCTAACAGATCCTCTGGTGTTAACTAACCAGGTGGCCATTGTTAGATGTTTGTCCCATTGTTTAAAGGTCCCACCCCCTAATTCTTTTAATGTGGAGGCACCTCAAGAGCTTTTGGAGGCACCTCGAGAGGTTCTGGAGGATCCTCAAGAGGCTTTAGAGGTCCTCAAGAAATCTTGGAGGCACCTCAAGAGGCTTTGGAGGTCCTCGAGAGGTTCTGGAGGCACCTCAAGAGCTTTTGGAGGCACCTCGAGAGGTTCTGGAGGATCCTCAAGAGTCTTTAGAGGTCCTCAAGAAATCTTTGAGGCACCTCAAGAGTCTTTGGAGGTCCTCGAGAGGTTCTGGAGGCACAAGCTGAAGAACAACTTCTTTCCCTTGAGGGTTGTCCAGGGCTGTCCCAGGCTGCCCAGGGCAGTGGTGGGGTCCCTGTAGGGGGTGGAGACCCTGGAGGGGTTTCCAAGCCATGGAGCTCTGGTGCTGAGGGCCATGGGTTAGTGGTGCCCTGGAAGTGCTGGTTTAGTGGTTGGACTTGATGATCTTAAAGATCTTTTCCAACATCAACAATTCCATGATTCTAAGAAATCCATGTCTCTGGGGTGGGGGGGGTCAAGGCTAAACAGCCACAGCTCCCTCAGGCTCTCCTCATAAGAGACATGCTTCAAACCCTTTCCTAGCTTTGTAGCCCACCTCTGGACCCTCTCCAACACCTCAATATCCTTCTTGGGGAGAGGGGCCCAAAACTGGACACAGTACTGGAGGTGCGGCCTCCCCACAGCCGAGTCCAGAGGAATGATCCCTCCCTGCTCCTGCTGACCACACTGTTCCTGATCCAGGCCAGGATGCCATTGGCCTTCTTGGCCACCTTAAACACTGGAGAGGTTTCTTTAAAAAGAATGTCTTGAACTGTATACAATTACTTTTAAATGTAATTTCTTAACTTTATGACTGAAAGAAATAAACCTATCTCACTATATTTAACCACTTAAATGTGTAATTGAAAACATGTAAGATTAAATGATTGTCATAGGAAAAATATATTAAATCAACCCCCTCATATTAATTTTTTTTTTCCATGGCATTATTTTTAATTTTTTCTTTTGTTTTTTGAAACATGGATGTCTTTTTCATTTGATGGTGCCTGATGAAAGAAGTTCTGATGGCAGTGCTGACTCAAGCTCTGGTATTCTTCGAGGTTTTGCCAGTCAAGCCATGAAGGAGCTTTTAGATGAAAGAGGGAGGAGCTACATTACACATCAGTGTAAATTCTGATGTCTCCAAGCCTGGGCATGTGACCGTTGGATTATTGAGACCTCATTGAATTCTTCAAAGGTGTAAAGTCATCACCCGATGCCCCAGTCAGCACTGGAGCACCATGTCAGCCAGGACCTTAAGCTGGAAGGGGCAGAAACCAGGGCAGATGATCTGAGCTGGCTACAGGTGCATCCCGGACCATCAATGTCACACTCATTGGGGGCTGTTTCTGCTCATCCTTTTCCTTCCCATCTTTGCATGGCTGGCTCATTGTTCTGCTCCTGAGGACTGGTTTCCTATTTATTGTGAGCTCCTCCCCAGCTCACTTTTGCACAGGCTTCCCCCGCTGCCTGAGACTGCTGCCACATCTTGCATGTAAACTGTAGCTGATGAAGATCACACTGAATTCTAGCCCTTGTTTTGTAACACTTTAGTGGTTATGAACTACCTCAAGTGCTGTAAGACATGAAGCAGAGATTGGCTTCTGCAAACAACCTCAGGGCTTTTAGTTGCCTGGAGTGGAGGGAGAGCTTCCAGAAGACAATGTAACCTCTGTTGTGTGGTGCTGTCTTGCAGTGCTGTGAGGGTGCTACATTTGGTTCCATTTTTTAGCACTCGAAGATAAACAGTGTTAATTGGAGGATGACTCAGGAGATCAGGAAGAACGCAGGAGTTTGGGGAGATCCAGATGTTTGGGGGAATCCAGATGTTTGGGTTGGATCCAGGTGTCTGACGGGATCCAGGAGTTGGGGGAATCCAGATGTTGGGGGGGAAGATGTGTTTGGGAGGATTCAGGAGTTGGGGGACGTAGGTGGTGGAGGATGACTCAGGAGATCAGGAAGAACGCAGGAGTTTGGGGAGATCCAGATGTTTGGGGGAATCCAGATGTTTGTCACGAGTAATAAAGGACTTCTTTCAGTTGTGTGAGAAAGATAGGTAATTATACCAAACAGACACTTCCAAGATGAAAAAAACAAACAAACAAAAATAATCACATTTTCAATAAAAAATTCCAAGTCACTGAAAAAGGTAACAATGCCCCATCTTTTATATTTGTGTCACTAAAAAAGCACTCTTTGCTTTACATATAGGACATGTTTGGTACACCAAACCAAGCACCATACAATTGGGATCCCCAGCTTCACACATAATACCTACTGAAAATATCAGTGCTGCTGAAAAACCCAGGTTTAAATCATAGAATCATAGAATGGTTTAGGCTGGAAAGGACCTCCAAAGCTCATCTAGTCCCACCCCCCTGCAGTAAGCAGGGACATTCTCAACTAGATCAGGTTACTCAGAGCCTCCTCAAGCCTGACCTTGAATACCTCCAGGGACGGGGCCTCAACTACCTCCCCGCGCCACCTCTTCCAGTGTTCCACTACCTTCATGGTAAAGAACTTGGCTTTTCCGACGAGCATTGTAATGAATCCCTGACCTAAGGGTCCATATGCATCCAAAGGGACCTTAGAAGTATGACTAGATTCTAGGAAGACTGTTGTTGTGGTGTAGACATCAACCCTGGTTGATCCTGGGGTGCTGTTTCTAAGGTGGCTGGGTAGGCCTGTGCCATTCTCTGGGGGAACGTCTGCATTGGAGAGCAATTCCCCCTTTTTGCATCCCGGTGTGAGTTTCCCGACGAAGGCCGACCGTCAGCAAGACTTTGGTGAAAGGGAGAGGCATTTCAACCTACCCAACTACACAAGATATCAAAAACTTCAGAGACGACATTTGTAGAACTATTGGAATAAGAAATTATAGCACTGACAGGTTTCTACTAGAGAATTAAAAAGCCATCTGATTTTATGTTACTTACACAACATATCTAGCGGGCTGCTACGTTTTATTGCTGCTTTCCTCAAAACTCACAGCAATAGCATTTTTATATGTATTTCAAATAAAAAGGTTGCAGTTAATCTCCCGGGGCCTGCTCCACAGCATCAATGGGGACAGGGATGTAAGTGCCATCAGGGGGGTTGGCTTCAGTACTGGTTTTGTATATATTTGTATATATTCCATTATTACTATTATTATTATTTTCATTAAAGCTGTTCTAGTTTCCTTTTCTAATCACTAAGTCTCCCTTATTCCCTTTCTCTTCCCCTCTGGGGAGGGAGGGGGGATAGCAGAGGGCGTCTGTTATAGGTCTAAGGGGCCACCCTGGCCCTAAACCTCTGCGCTGGACTCTCTCTCCAGCAATTCTCTGTCCCTCTTGAACTGGGGGAGCCCAGAACTGGACACAGTTCTCCAGATGCAGCCTCACCAGGGCAGAGCAGAGGGGCAGGAGAACCTCTCTCCACCCCTTCTAATCCACCCCAGAATGGCATCGGCCCTCTTGGCCACAAGAGCACGTTGCTGGCTCGTGGTCAGCCTCCCGTCGACCGGGACCCCCCAAGGGCCTTTTTCCCTTCGCTGCCTTCCAGCGGCCGAAGCCGGGCCCCGTTGCCATGGCGACGACGGCGGCGGCGAACCCGTCGCGGGCCGCAGCGGTCGCCGGGCCCGTTGGGAGTCGGTTGGAGGCGGAGCGGCCGGGCCGGGTCGGAGCTGGTCCCCGTCCCCGTCCCCGCCATGGACCCGGAGACGCTGGTCCAGTGTCCCTACGACAAGAGCCACCAGATCCGGGCGTCCCGGCTGCCCTATCACCTCGTCAAGTGCCAGCGGGTGAGCGGGGCCCGCGGCCCGCCTAGCAGCACAGGGTAAAACCAATCTGGGCTACTGCTGAGTGGAAAGACATTGCCACTCAGGTAGAGAAACTACCTGTGAAAGTCCGCCATGTAGATGCCCATGTCCAAAAGAGTCGGGGCTAATGAAGAACATCATAACAACAAACAGGTAGATCAGACTGCGAAGATAGAGGTGTCCCAGATAGACTTGGATTGGCAACATAAAGGCGAGTTGTTCTTAGCTCAAGGGGCCCATGATGCCTCAGGCCATCAGGGCAACGGCCGCTGTCACCGTGCACAAGCACCAAACGTCGCACGACCGAACCTTTCCGTCGGGCCCCCGCCGTGCACACCTGCCCGCCTTTGCACGCGCCTTTGCACGCTTGTTTGCACGCTCGTTTGCACGCTTGTTTGCACGCTCGTTTGCACGCTCGTTGTTTGCACGGCCCTACAGCTCCCTGTGGCTTCCACCCCGGGCCCCGCAGGAGTCCGGGCCCTGCCCGTGTTTGCTCTGGCCGGGCCATAAAGGGGTGTTTCTTTTCTTTTTTTTTTTTTTTTATTAGTCCATACTAAACCATTATGCTCTCCTTCTAACAATGTTAAATAGAATCCCTTTGTTTTCAGTGCATGTGATTCAATCCATAGGCGACAATAGCCTGTCAGTCCTCAAAATTTCTGCAGCTCCTTTTTAGTTTTTGGGAGAGGTAATTCAGCTATTCATTTTATCCTCTCCGGATTTATCCTCAGTTTCCCTTCACTGATTATATGTAATAAAGACATGGATACTCAAAAGTTACAGACCTCTGTAGGTGATCTGCTGTAGGCATTTGTGACATCACAGTTACAGTATTTGTTAGTTGATGGCTAGTGTAGGCTTTTGTGACATCACAGTTACAGTATTCGTGAGGTGATCATGAAAAGTGCAGGCCTTTGTGATATCACATCTGGACGAGTAGCTCGGTGATCACGGCTTTTGGTGGCTTTCTGATAGGTACACTTCAGTAGTAGGTGGGTAATCATTGCTGGTGCAGGCCGTTGTGACATCCCCGGGTCGACCCAGTTCCGGGACGGGGGGGGCCACCAGGTCTACCCGGTTCCAGGACGGTGGTGGCCACCAGGTCTACCCAGTTCTGGGACGGTGGTGGCCATCAGGTCTAGCCATTGAATAGCGGCCACGAGGTCTACCTGGTTCCGGGACAGCGGTGGCCATCAAGTCTACCCATTGAACCGCAGCTATCAGGTCTACCCGGTTCCGGGATGGTGGTGGCCATCAGGTCTACCCATTGAACCGCGGCCATCAGTTCCTTGAGCATGGCCATCCCTATCCACTCCAGAGGTTTCTCTGCCACACGTACTGACTGCAGACACTGGTATAACATTCTTCTCTTTCCCAGGAAAGCTAGAATCCAAACCTTCTGCTTCCTGCACCTTTGCTTGTTGTTGCTGTACCTGTCTGTCATTGCTGCTGTGTTTAAGAGATGAAGAAAGGGCTGCTCTGGCTGCGGGTTCCACAGACACCAACATTGCAGGGTCAGTTGTAGACTTCACATCACTGACGGCCTCGGCTCACCCCCGGGTGCGAAGGCGGAGGGAGCACCGGGCGGCGGCCTCCGCTACAGCCGCTCAAGGAACCCGGAGGGGCGGCACCGGCCGGCGGCCCCCACGCCCACAGCCTCCGTCGTCCGGCCTGGGCCGCCCCGTCCTCTCCGCGCCGCCCCGGGACAGAGCTGAGGAGGGAGCCGCGCTGCCCCCGCACACCTTCCTAGGAGCGGCACCTCCCCGCCGGCTGCCGGCCTGGGCTCAACCTTTCCTCGGGAAGATTGTACAGCTCACCCTTGAGCAGTACCCAGTGGCAGTAATGCAAATGTACAGACTTCAAAGTGCTGGTGAAGCTACTCAAAAGGCAGCCCAAGGACAATCCTCCCTCTGAAACCCCAGTCGATGGCTCTGTCCCATCATCTCTTCAGCGCAGGGTTTTTATTTACACTAGCCTGTTTCCAAAAGCCTGAGAACTGCCCCAGGTGAGGCTAACTGCCTTGTGCAACAACAGCCTTCTGCTCATTTGTGCCACTGAGTTTAAAGCTCTTCTCAGCAGTTTAACAAGCCTGGTCACTAAGACTTCTCTCTCATCACCTGGGTTTCGTGTCCTCTGTCCTTCAGCCAGGCAGCGTCCAACAGGACACCAGCCTGAGGGAACGTCAGCTGCACAGCCAGGCGCTGCTCTGCCAGACGCTCCCAGCTGGGCCCTTCCACTTCCCAGAAGGGCTGGGAACACCACCTGAGTTCCCCCACTGCCCCAACACTCGCTCCCAGAGCCCTGTACTCGGTCAGAAAGAAGCTTTAGCTCCACACTCAAGCTCCAGGATGCCCCTGGGGAATCAAGGTGAGTAAAATGTTGAGCTTTGCTTGCTGCATCTGGAAGGGCCTGTCCAGGATGGACATGCACTCACCTCTGCCTTGCTCCACAGAAGGGAGAAGAGACAGTGCAAAACGTGCCCTGTGGGAGGTGGTGGGTGAGGAAGTGGGGGCTAAGCAGGCGCTGATGGGAGGAAGGTGGTGCTAAGAGCCAGTCTGTGAGAGGAGCAATCTCTCTTGGGACAACAGTGCCCATTTGTATCATTTTCACAGGACTGCCAATGTACTAAAGCCAGAAGACCTATCACTTGGATGAAGTTAGGTGATGACTTTAAAGGCTGCTTTAGGAAAACCTTACAGGTAAATCTAAAATCCTAAGAGATTAAAGGATTTTATAAACATTAAATATTAAAAGGAATCAGACATCAGTGTTGAAGTGCTTATCATCAGTGAAATAGATGAAATAAAATTAACATGGCTGTCACACTTCACAGATTTTTGTTTATGGTTTTGATATAGAAGAGATCCACAAATGTCAGTCACTTGCCATCTTGCTGAAATCAAAGATGTAAGTCAACCTCTCAAGTAGGACATTATGTGCTTTTCCTAAAATCCTAAAATCCAAAGCAGTACATGTTGCATCTGTATATTTTTCCATGGAGATATTAATCCTCACCCTCTCTTTTAGAAGTAATTCCAAATGCATGCAAACATATGTTTACCCCTTCATAACCAATTTAAACTGGATCAGAGATATATATATATCTGTAATTTCAGCTTCCCAGAGTGATCCCAGTGGAGTCAGGGTAACACTACAGATTATAAATAGCCAGCAAGAAGTAAACCCAAACCTTTCTGTCAATTGCTTTTTAACAGTTTCCTTCACAAATTTCTCAGTGCAAGCCAAGCCAGTGGAATTTAAAAAAACCTGCCACCATATGGGCCTATACCATGTCTATTGCCTCAGCATTTACAATAAAATCAGCGAGTGTTTATTCTGGAAGACCAGGTCAGGGGTACTGAGTTGCCCAGTACTAGGAAGATGAGCATGATATACCTCAAATAGACATCAGTCTGAGGTAGCCACCCACCTGGGTTCTCAGTACTATTGCACCATGAGATAATTTCTTTGTGTGCAGCAGCAGGAAATTCAGACTAATGAGGCTTCACTGATAAAACTCAGACACTTACACACCTCGATAGCATCAAAGAGGAGGTTATCAGCCTACAGGACATCCTGGTTTTGCATTTGAGCTCCCTAAAAAGAACAGAAAAATCTGCCTTTTCCCGTGTGTTTATTTCAAGTCTTGACTCTTCTGGGAAGTTTGATTTGTTTACTTCTTTCCATAACAAATGACAATGGCTAAGGTTGCATCTTTGCCAGCCTCTTTCTAAGTGGTTTCAAGTAGTTTACATAAGGAGAGTTTGTTTCATCTGCCACAGCATACAAGAGAGCTCTGAGGTAGTGTCTAGTTCGCACAGAATGAGACTACTGAACATTAGATTTGGTAATACGTAGCTTCTCTTACATATTTAGACCCTGCCACTGGCTATCAGTTCTCCCCCAAAAGACTCTGTCAAGTTGTCATGTCTAACAAGTGGAAATCACAATTGTCAGCCTTACCTCTTTTGTTTTTACTTATATACTTGTAGAAGCTGGCAGTTCCTGCAAGCACTTCTGTACGAGGAAAATTTGCTTATGATGCAGATTGCTTTGATTCTCTGAAGGGTTTCACAGACTCCGAGTCTGTCCCTGTAGGGATGTGACTGCCTTCTTGAAGACAACTTCTAGGAATGAATGGGATGAGGCTGAAGGAAAGGGAAAGGACCTACACCTGTATTAGCTGATTGTTGGAAGTTCAGATGTAACCACATACCACAGTATGGAACCTGCTTTCAGGTGACTTAAGTGAGGTCTTCTATTTACTGATTTTTATGTGTGTTTTTTCATCTGTAAGATAACAAATGTATGGCAGCTGTCTTGACATTCAGTTGTGGAATCTCTTGTCATATTTTGTGCTCCAAAAACCAAACCAAAACCAAACAAACCTCATTATCTTCTAATTTATCTCCTCAGCGGTGGTGAGCGAGGTGGCTTCAATAAATTCGGTGGTAAGTGCCCAGAGCTCGGCGTTTTCACCCCAAAACCAAACTCCGCAGGGGCCCTTTTTGTTGTTTTGCTTGATTTTGGGTTTGTTTCTTTTCCTTTCAAGTTTTTTTTTTTGTTTGTTTTAGTTTTTTTTTTTATTTTTGTTTTTTTTTTTTGTAACCTTTATTGAAGATCTGTCCTTCATAGACCCATGCCTTTGAAGAAGCTTCTAAATGAGAACAGAAACATGGTTTTAAAACATTGCAGTGTTCTAACTTCTAGGCATTTCACTTCAGGATGGATATAAAAAGAAAAACAGGGAACTAGCATCTGTTAGCAGTGGAGCTTACAGCATCGCTGCAGCACACTAAAAGAGCCCATGTACACCTCCAGTAGCATGAAAAAGCTTTATGCAGTAGCTGAAATCAGACAACGCAAACCGTTGCGCCCCTTGTTTCTCACGGATTCTCTGCTCTGTCTCTGCCACGAGCTCATCCGCTCTGCTAAGTGTTCTCCGTCTTTGTGACACAGCAAGAGGTTGGTTACAGCCTGGATTTCAGGTGACTTGACATACCCAGCCTTTCCAGGTGTCAGAATGTGTTCTGCAGTTCACCTTGAATTTCCTTCCCCAACACCACTCCGCAGTTTGGAGTTCCAATGTGCCACAGACCAGCTGTGCACGGTGCAACCTTTGCCTGGGTGAGAGTTGACTCACAGGCAAACCGGAATAAATAAGCGATATCTGCCCCTTCCCTTCCTCCTCTTGCTTACCCCTAACCCTAAAGGAAAGCAAAACAAAGCAAGCACCCCACAACCTTCTGTCTAGAGAATGTTTCCTTTAAAAGAATTAATAAATTAAACAAATACAAAAAGTGTGTGCAGGAGGCCTGCCAAGGAAGATCTTTTTATAGCAGTAGCATCTGGCTCTTGGGGGAGCCTCCCCAGGGACTTTTTTTGAACGAAAACTTACTCTGGAAACTATTTCAAATTATGGTCTATCCTCAGACTGTCATCCTGAAGACAACTAGTTCAGAGGAGGAATCCTAAAACAAATATCCTCTGCTTTTAAGACATCTGCATTATTTATAAATAATTCTGATTTTAGCTTTCATTTAGTGCTTCCATCTGCCTTTTGTTCTGATTTGTGCAGAAATGCTCTTTTTACAAACATTCTCTACTCCCCCCTTTGCTCTAAACCTTTACAGCTTCTTCTCGCACACTTATTCCTTGCACACTCACTTTTGCACACTTATGCCTTGCACACTCATTCCTTGCACACTCTCTCCTTGCACACTCACTCCTTGCACACTAATTTTTTGCACACTTATTCCTTGCACACTCACTTTTTGAACACTCACTCCCTGCACACTCTCTTTTTGCACACTTATTCCTTGCACGCTCACTCCTTGCACACTAATTCTTGCACACTTATTCCTTGCACACTCACTCGTTGCACACTTATTCCGCCCTGGAACACATCCAGTGTTGGGAAATCTGCAACTTCCCTGGGCAACCTCTTCCAGAATCTCACCACTGTCGCAGTAAAAAATTTCTTCCTGATATCTACTCAAAATCTCCCCTCTTTCAGTTCAAAACTCTGACCTCTCATCCTATCCCTCCGTTCCCCCACAGAGAGTCCCTCCCCAGCTTTCCTTTTCCCCCCTTTCAATCCTGAAAGACCCCAAGAAGGTCTCCCCAGAGCCACCCTCTTGTGCAGGGTGCTCGGCCGTGCCAGAGCAGAGCCCCCCGGGGTGGGAGCCCAGCTGGACCCCTGGGTGCTCATTTCAAGGGGAGGACAAACTCCCAGGACCAGTGTGGGGAGGGGAAATGCTGTGGGCAGAGGCCAGGCGGGTTCTGCAGTGTCGAGGAGCCAAAATCGGCCACGGCTTGTGCCAGGAAAGTCCCCTCGGCGGGCTGGGCTCTCAGGAGGGGTTATCCCCACCAGCGGGGCCCAAGCTGCTCAAACCCGCGGGGGCCAGGGAGCTGTTTGTGTGCCACCCACTTCCACAGGCACAGCAACAATGAGGGGTTTGTTTGATTGTTGCTGGAACAATGCAGGAGAAAAGCTCCGTCCCACCCGCCCGGCACTTCTGTTGTTGTACTTTGCTCTCAGTGATTTCACTGGTGGCAGCTAAATGAAGTCTAGTAATTGTTAGATGCTCTTTGACCGAGGATGTTGACTTTTCCTGGCAGCCCATCATACACCACTGGCTCTGCAGAAGCTGCTAATCCA
>WUAM01004427.1:0-45785 GCA_024336885.1 Actenoides hombroni
GACATTAAGGTATGACTTTGACAAGAGATTAAATAAGTGAGTTTAGGATTTGAATTATATTATAACCACACTGATCTGAGAGTTCATTTGAAAACAGAAGGAAGTATACAGGTCAAGAAATCTGGTGTTTCTTTATACTGCACCAAACGCGTATTTTACTGTGTGACTATTCTCTTGTAAAAATTATTTTATTTCTTCACTGTGACACCTAAATGAACCATAAAGAACCATAATAAACTGATGATAAGAGACGTCTGTTACTTGTCACCAAAAAAAGACCCACCAAGTTTGTGTTGAGTTCATCCTCTGCTGATTTTCATGGTTCTATTACTGAAAAGCATTGATCTCCTTCTATCACTTTGTGTTTCTCCTCCTAACAGGGGTTTTTTAGCTCACACTGCCAGGCTGGCAGGGGTGCTGTCTGAAAGGGTGCCTTGATTTCAGGCAGGGGGTCTCACTTTGCACCCTGGCTGGTGCTACAGCTGCATAGATACAGTTACCACCCTCCTCTTCGGGTTGGGTTTGCCCGCCTTTTCGGGGTGGGGTTTCCCGCCCTTTTTGGTTGGGTTTTCCCGCCCTTTCGGGTTGGGTTTTCCCACCCTTTCGGGTTGGGGTTTCCCGCCTTTTTTGGTTGGGGTTTCCCGCCTTTTTTGGTTGGGGTTTCCCGCCTTTTTTGGTTGGGGTTTCCCACCTTTTTTGGGTTGGGGTTTCCCACCTTTTTTGGGTTGGGGTTTCCCGCCTTTTTTGGGTTGGGGTTTCCCCACCTTCTTTAGCACTCCTGGAAAGTGCTGATCCTGGAAATGGGACTCTCTGGGGGAGCCTCTGTGTAGTTGTGCCAGAAGGGATGAGAAAATAAACCACTGGTTTGTTCGGAGGAATCTGAAGTTGCTTTAAAACATCAGGTTAGAAGGGGTTTGTCCAAGTCCTGGGGCTGAGAGGACAATGTCTCCCTGGAACTCACTGGGGTTCCCCACGCAGGGGAGAACCCTTTATCAAAAGCTGGATTTGGTGGAGCTGGAGAATAGGTGTTAATGGTTCCTTCCTGTGTTTTGTTCCTGGTTGTTTTTTTTCCGCTCAAGTGTGAACACTTTTACTTCTCCATATGTATTTTTCTTAACTCTATTGATGGAGCAGAGCCTTGCTGTTCATCTGACAGCTCTAGTTGATGAATTCTGGTGGAATTTTCAGGCCTGTGTCTCTGTTGCAGCCATGAACTGTGAACTTGCTCTCTAGGGAGATGTTGGAGAATGGAGTTAAATGTGTCTTGTGCAGCCCAGCTGTTCTGCATCTGTATTTCCAATGCTTTTGACATCCAGTCACAGGCTAATCCATATTTCTGTGGATAATCTCCTATACACCTCTGCTTTCAAGTCATCTTCCATTATTTTATACTTTTAAGTGGCCATTGGTTAACTAGAGAACAAAACTGAACCCTGCATTTGTGGGTGTCTAATTTTCCAATGACACCACTGAAGCATTTTCCTCGGGCACCAGAAACTACTACGTGGGATTTTAAGCATCAGAAACAGGATTTGTTATAACAGAGGAATTAAGAGCCTGTGGCCCCCATAAAAATGCTCAAAGTCTGGTGAGGAGATCCCTTTAATTGGGGGAAAGATGAACTTTTTCACAAGTCTCCTATTAAATTGAATAGCAACTCCAGCCTGAGCAACCTGCTCGAGTGGGAGGTGTCCCTGCCCTTGGCAGGAGGTTGGAACTGGATGATCTTTAAGGTCCCTTCCACCCCTGACCATTATATGAGTCTATCTGTCAAAGGAGAGGAGCAAGAAGGAATGACACTGTATTTGGTCATAAACCCATCTGTTCCTGCTGCCTTATTTGTGTTCAGACTTTCAGTGATAGTACTCACTTCATCCTTTTAAGTGGGTTATTGAAGAATTCTGTATTTTTCTTGTGGTTCTGTGGGAAAGAAGCCCTTAAAACAATTTAAATGTTGTCGGCTTTTGGAGACTTGACCTCTGATCAGTAAAACCTTTTGGTCTCAAATCACCCATCATCTCTTTTCAACATGTTACCAGATGTCCCTTCTTTCCCTAAAATACCCAGACTTGCCCCGATCCCCGCCACCGGGGCCGAGGTTTTACGGCGGGGTGGCAGAAGCTCCTGTCTCCCCAGGATCGCTGCGGAGCTTTGTGCTTCAGTGACAAAGGGGGCGCGGGGGCTGCCGCGGCCCTGACGGCAGAGGAGGAGCCCCGGGGCCGGACAGGGGGAGGCGGAGGGGCGAGGCGAGGCGGCCCAGCCCCGCCGGGCACGGAGAGGGGCCCGGGGACGGGCCGGCCGCGGTTCCCAGTCCTAAAGTGAGGTCTAATCTCATCATTCATTCACCTCAGTGAGTAATTCAGGGCAGTTTCAAGTGATAACTTTAATTTTCTTTTTTATTCTCTAATGTAAGTTGGAAATGCATTCACTTAGATCATCTTCATGGTCTGATGTTTTCCCCAGCTATACCTGGGTGTGTTTAGCCAACAAAATCAGGCTGAATCATAGTATCCTGACACAGAAAACCCCACCAGCAGCAGGGTGGCTGAATAACACAACATATTGAGGAACGTTCTACTACCTACACAAGAAATATTGCTGTGGATATTTGGATTCCCTCATAACATTTGTGGATGCTTTCACACTTTAATACAGTTGTGATTCATTTCTGGAAACGGATCCCACATGTTCTCACTATTGTGCTAATTTGTTTGCCTAACATTTCAAGCCAGCTCCCCCATTTGTTTCAGGGATAAGGTTTATCTTAAAATACTTACCTGAATGCATACTTGTACAGAGAGTACTTCCATTTATTTTTGAGGAGATTTCGAATACAGAGAATAATGTCGATGACAATGGGTGATCTATTATTACCCCACATGACTGGCTAAATAGTCAATACCTCCTCATTAAAACCATTGTGGGATAGGCTTAAAACCTCTGGTCACAGTCAAGAAAGCTGGTCACAGGAAATCTGCCCAAAGCCATGATAAACATGAAGACAAGTCAATATATAGGAAAAGACATAAGACAACTGGTGGAAACGGGCTGAAAACACTCTGCAAGAAAAAGTTGACTCTGTTTCATGTTATACAATCCAACTACTCCTATTTATAAAGTGTGAAATGTTCAGCCACTGGAGTTTTCTGCTTGGCTGATTCTGCCTTAATTTACAATGAGCATTAATCCTGTGATTTACAGACTGCCAGATTCCCTGAGCAGGAGAAATCCCTTGAAGAAAGCTCCTCACCCACAGGATGGCTCAGGCAGTTTTGCTTGCCTCCATCATCTCCAGCCTGGGATCTTGCAGGAAGAACAGGGCAGGCAGTTTCAGCAGATTCAGTGGATTCAAAATATATCAATACTATGTGTATATGTCATGACACGTCAAACACCTTCACCAAATAATGTAAAAGAAAGTGTACAGTTTTTACAGAATTTTAGTAATCTATAGCTTAAAAACATTTTTTTTCCACATTTTCTCATTCAAACCTTTCTGGCAAAATATTCTATTGGGTGCTCTTCATAAAAACCCCCAGAAATGGAGAACATGTTACTGCATTTTTCCAAGGAAATATGCTATTTCAATAGCACTGATAATGGAAAAGCAGGGGAATAACCCAGCAGAATACACACAGTCACCACCTGTATATTGCTTTTGTGCCCTTGCTGGGTACTCCCTGCCATGAAATCCATTCACTTGCCCAAACTTACACAGACTGAAACCCATCAAGACTGCCAAACACCAGCACTGCTTGTGAGAGAAGAAATTGGAGGGATTTCCCCTCCCCAATTTAATGTCTCTGTGAGGCAGAGAAGCAGCAGTCACTGGCACATTAGGGCCAGCCTGTGTGTGTGTGTAAACAAACCTAGTTTCAAATCTGGCTTGGATTCTCTCTTCCAGCCATGACTGACATGTTCACTTTAACAAGCTTCCTCCTGAGACAAGCTGTGGGCTATGCCAAAGTACAGTGAGGAGTTCACTGTGTGTTCAGTTGCACACCAGAAGCAGATTCTGCAGCGCACCCTGGAGACAGGGGTGAGATGAGGACAGTAACAGCCATGATTCAGAGCTGCTTTGCATTTTGGTCTTGCTCTCTAACATTCTTAAGTGTTATGAGTTTTGGGTCTTCCATAAAAATATTGCTAGTGATTTTTTTATCATCTTCATCATTCTTGATTGTACCCAAAAGTATGCCAGTAGAGTACCTTGATATATAATCTTGCAAATTCCTGCTTTGTCAACACATCATTCAGCTTGGCATCAGCTTTGGTCACGGCCCAGGGACAGGGGACAGTGGCTGAGCTGGGAGCTGTCCCCATGCACACTTGCAGCCTGGGAGAAATGTCATCCTAGAGCTTGTTCCCTGCTGGGATCAAGCAAAGTACAACAACTGGAAAATACAAGCAAACAGGAACAAATACTGTACAAGGGAAATGTTCAAAAGGATGGTTTTGCTGGAAGAAAAAAAAATCTATCAAACCCTTTACATCTTTTATTTTTTCATGTGAATTAAAAAAGAAAAAAAAATCCCAGACACCCAACACTTGAGGTCAAATTACACATTTTCCTTATGTTTTGATGAAAAATTGTCAAGCAACAAAAATAGGGGCTGCATCTGTCCCCCGAGGGGCTGCATCTGTCCCCCACGGGGCTGCATCTGTCCCCCGCGGGGCTGCATCCGTCCCCCGCGGGGCTGCATTTGACCCCGAGTTCGGAGCACCCCGCACCCCTCCATGCCCCAGCTTCTCCCGGAGCCAGGACACCACACCCCGCAGGGTCCTCCCCGGGGTAGTGGGTGGGAGAGCGGGGGTCCTGCCGAAGGACTAAAGGTCCCTACTCCGGGAGATGCTCCGCGCCCGCGACAAGATGAGAATACAAAAGTTAATCTAGAAAAGGAAAGATAGTTGAGAAAACCCAGGACAGAAACAGTGCAGTTCTAGTGGTAGAAAAGTGAAAATTCCTTTCTGAAAAACAGACAAGGGGCAAATTCAACAACCAGAAAAAGCCTCCACATAGGGGAAGTGAAGGTTGATAACCCAACAACTGGATTCTTAACAAAAATGTCAATCAACTCAGGTAAAACAAAAGCACTTGCTAAATGTATCTTATTTCTGAGACATGTAGCATGATATAAAGTAAAATGTTAATGTATCTGCAGTTTCATTCATCATTTTCTCCTAAAACCATACACTTAATACACACACCAAATGAAAAAGTAGCCTTTACATGTTCCTTCTCTGCCTCTACCTTCCTTAAACTATAGAAAGGAATTTAATTAAAGCCCATGGTTACTTCAGTAAGGGAAGCCTTGTCAGTTTAACTGATTCTTGGTCAAAGTAATATTGATTGGATAAAAGCAAATCCATTTCTTTTTTGTGTGGGGACATGGCTCTGGCTGGCAAGGGGACTCTGGAGATGCGTCACAAGGCCTTGTAGGCCTGAGGAGGTGAGGGGTGCAGTTGAGGCCTGCTCTTGGGCCTGATGAGGCTGGTAGGGGTGAAAGATTCTGGAAGACTTTGGCCTGGTAGTCTAATTTGTGTAGGTATTCATTCTGCCTGAATGCTTTCCATGTGTATATTTGTAAATAGAATTTCCACTTAAGCTTCCAATCTAATTGTGCAGCCTTTTAAGTTTTCGCAGAGCAATGAGTGTCTCCATTCTCTGATTCTTGCAGCCAAAAGAAGCCCTTTCCCAAAATCCTGCTTCCTCTGAAAAGTTGATGCTCTTCCATTTCCAAGGAAACCACCCCAAGCTTACAGCTCCCTTGCGTGTAACCTAGATCCTCAGTTATATGTGTCAGTACATAGATATCTCTATGTGGATATTTTAGTTCTGAAAAAAGAAGAGCATCCTCTGATTTCGTGGTGGCTCACCTTGCTCTCTTTTGTATTAATAGGAAAGCAGATGCTCTCCTTCATCTGCAAAAACTATAGTAAAAAAGAATGTTACTACTCACTGAGTTCACTAGGCTTGCCAGTCACCTTTTAAAGCCTAACTGTTCTATATAACATCAGGCTATTAAAAGCATTTCTCTATAAAAAGAAAGTAAAAATAAAAGTAGTCATTACTATTGGAAAAATAGATTACAAATAGCTATGAATAGTCTTGTTTGAATGACATCTGGTTTGAATAACAACTTCAGATAAACTGATACTTTTCCTTGTAAAACTACTTGTGAGAAAATAGATATAAGAATATAGAAAAAGTTAAGAGAAATGTTGAAAAAATATTTAGGAACCAGGCAGCCAGTAAGTTCCAACATTTCAGTTGACACTGAACATTATTCTACAGAAATAAATAGAGTATTGATTGTCAAAAGTAACTTTCTGTTAAAAAAAGTACAGTGTAATGACTTCACTATAAATATGCTAGGCTTAGAAGATTGCCTACTTATGTGGGAAGATTAAAAAAATTTTTTATCAGAAGCTCTGGCTGAATTTATTGAACTTGATCCACAAGAGGTTGTTTATCAAATTGACAAAATTTATAGAGTTAATTCTTGGATTGCTAGGCAAAAGAAACTTCCTAGAGACATCGTGGTTTATTTTTTGAAAAGAACAGTGAGGAATCAAATTTTGCAAGTTGCTTTTCAGAAAAACTTGAAAATAGGGGAACAGGAGTTGAAGGTTTTGAAAGAGATCCCTCCCAAGATGTATCAATGATACACTGAAAGAACAGAAACCCATCACAAGGAGTAGATGTGATTTCTGAAGGCTGCTGAAGCTTTGGAACTATGATGTATAGTTTTCTGATCATCTCTAGCTAAACTTTATATATACATATATATACTTACAAGTTTTTTAGATAGCTTTTAGAAGTCTTTCCTCCTCTTTGTTTAGATTTTCTGTCCAGTGCATTCAGAATTATAACAAGGAAACAGGAGGTAACAGGAGACATAAGGAGAGATTGATAAACAGCATGAGAGAGTGCAAGCTAGAAACCAGGAGGAACAGCAATCCATGGAGAGGGGATAGAAGCAAAGCCAACAGCAGCAGAAGAGATGTAGGTTTGTCTACCCAGGGATCAAAAGGTTTCTTCCCATGGCAATGCACTTCGCTCTACCTCTTCAAAGTCAGCCTAGGGCTCCTGATTCTCAGTGTTTCTGTTGTTGGGAAGACACTGCCAAACCCCTGAATGATCATCCCACTCTTCCAGTGGTTAATTTTTTTTTCTTTTCCCTCACTTTCCTATTAGTTCAATCTCTTCAATTTTTAGTTGAGACTAAAGGCTATCCTCTTGCATTTATCACTTTTTCAGGTCATTGTGTGAAGTTTGAGCTATATTCTGCACTGCTAGTGTATTAAGCTCTTTCTGCTCAGAAAAATCTTAAGTAAACCTGTACTAGAAAGGAACCCTGTGTCTTGCAAGGTCAGTGATGTGCCTCAACATTTTTGGTGGAAAAATTTCAAAATCCCTCTGCATCTCAGGCCATGGTCATGGTGATGTTGGTTGATGGTTGGACTCGATGATCTTAGTGTTTTTTTCCAACCAAAACAATTACATGATTAATTACATGATTATATAGAAGAGGGCAGATTTAGATTAGATGTTAGGAAGAAGTTCTTCACCATAAGGATGGTGAGACACTGGAACTGGTCACCCAAAGAGGTTGTGGAAGCCTCATCCCTGGAGGTTTTTGCAGCCAGGTTGGATGTGGCTGTGAGCAACCTGATCTATTGGTTTTGAGGATGATATCCTTCACTGACAAGCCAAACACTGCCAAGAGGACTAGAAATGCAAAATAAACATTATTCTACTGCTTAATTCCAGAAAATACAACATGTTTTAGTTCTAAAGTGTGTTGTGTAGTAAAGAATAATTGCTGAGATAACTATTACATCCAAAAGCAATTATTTACTACTTACTGTTACTTTTCTCCCCAGGTAGGATTCAGTGATTCTGACATTGCCTCCTGTTGTATCTCTATTTATTAGAGTTAATAGAAACATTAAGCAGTACAAGCTACTGTGACCCATGTCTTCAGTATGTTAAACACATTTTAAAATAGTGGAAGACAATCTAGTTCTCCACTTTCTGTGATATATTGTCTCTTCTAACCAGTATCCTCTGGGAGCAGGTTATTTGAACTCTTCAGCATCCTACACTCATTTGCACATACTGTGTATTTCTAATTTATTCCTTCCCTTCTCCAGCTACCATATATTTATTGTTGATACCATACTCAGTTCCTCCCTGTCAAAACCTTGCACACAAATCCCATTTCAGTCTCTTTAGTTGCCCACCTGAGCACTGTTCTAACTGGAAGATGGGTAGGGGCTGATGGAGGGACTAAAGTGCCTCCCAGAAAGTTCAATCTGGGCTTAACTAGAGGTAGACTTCATTTCTAAATGTCCCATCAGTTGTACTTGCCTTCTGTGGAGGATTTTGCCATGGCCAAATTTTTTGCCATTTTTGCAGTTGGCCCCCTGCACATCTACAGCCATAATCTGTCACAAGAAACCGCTTCGGCCATGTGGTATCTCTCCAGAAAAAAAAAAAAAGTGCATTACTCCAGATAAATGTTGTTTCTGGGTATAGTGGAAGGGAATTTACCCTCTGGAGAAATGCAATGTGCTTCAAAACATGGCTAGAAACTTGAGATCAGCTGGTCCAGATGTTCCTATCATTGCCATAGTGTCACCCTGAGCAGGTTCCCTGTCTCTTTTTGTCTCCCCACATCAAAGGTCTTGCTGACTGAGCGCGCCGGCGGTCGGAGGAGCGCGCGAGGAGCGCGCGAGGGGCGTGCAAAGAGCCAGCCAGGGACCTCCAGGGGGGTTAGGAGGGGGTCGGGACCCCCCAAGGCAGCTTTGTTTGCACAAGGATGTCGCGCTTGTGCAACAAGTGTGCAACGAGCGTGCAAGGAGTGTGCGAGGAGCGTGCAAGGAGCGTGCAAGGAGCGTGCGAGGGGCGTGCGAGGAGCCAGCCAGGGACCTCCAGGGGGGTTAGGAGGGGGTCGTACTGGAGATGGAGAAGCTGATAAACTCTTTGAAGCTGCTGTTTTGACTCTTGTTACTGGGGGAGCTGCATTTCAGTTCCATCTCATATTCAGATCCTACAAATTGAGGCTGGATAACATCCTGATATTTTAAATACTTGGCAGGACTGCTGCAGAGGATGGTTACCGGCTGCATTTGTTTAGACATAACTTTTTCTGTCCCGAGATTTCCCTTTCAGCAGAGCTGCCCAACAGCTGCAGTCTTGCCTAGGCAACACGTCAATGAGGAAGAAAAGGAGGGTTCTCATAGTAGGAGACTCTCTATTGAAAGAAACCGAGGGCCTGATTTGCAAACCTGACGCAGAACACAGAGAAGTCTGCAGCCTCCCTGGGGCTCAGATTAAGGACATTAAAAAGAAGCTGCCTGATCTATTGCACCCCTCTGATTATTGTCCTTTAGTAGTTTTTCAGGCGGGTTATGACGAGATTTCTGAGAGTAGCCTAACTAACATCAGAAAGGATTTCAGGGCATTAGATCCCTGTGCCAGCCAGGGACATGAGGTATCTTAGAACAAGCCAGGGCCTCTGTCTTGTCTGTGTGATGCTCTCTACCAGCTTTGGGCTCTTTGTCAGTGGCCAGAGGTCACACTTTGCTCCATCTGGGTGCTCCTGGCTCTTGGGGGCAGTCTGAGATGTGCCAGATTCTCTCTTCACTAAGTAACTGCCTGGTTTTGAAGCCTCTAAAGATGTCTTGCCATGAAACACTGGGTGAAGATCTGCTGCACCCTCTCAAGTCACCCAGGAACAGATACTTCATACAGAAATACGCCTATATATAAATATAATTTCTTCGATAAATTCTTGTCTCCTTATCCTTTGGTCTCATATCTCTAAAACTAAGATAAAAATTGTCCAAACCAGGACAGATTATGTTGGCGCCCAATATTAGTCATGATATACAATAAGGAGACAGGAAGCTTGTAGAAAAATCCCGGAGGCAACACCATTTTTTCCTTTTTGGCCACCCTCGTTTGGCAGTTATGCCAATGACATTTATTCCAAATATCACGTTGTTCACACAGCTTTTGTCTGACACCTCTACCCCACCCTACTCCTGCTTTATTTGGACTGTGAGCTCCTTGGCTACTGATGATCGACACCTCTTTGTTTATCCAACACCTAGCACAATCAAGGATTGTGTTGGCAGTCCTTTGCATAACCTAACAGATACTCTTAGTAACAATGGTATTTGTTGAGTTTCAAAAGCTTCAATTCTTCCCTCAGTTTATTTTCAATATCTATAGATCTGCTGTGGCCCAGCTCTGCCCACAGGCTCCAGGCTGAGTTTCCAGCCTTTCTGTAGGTGGCTGGGACAGTAACTTCAGTTCAGGGTTGCAGCCACTGCTGCTGTGAGGAAGGATGGGGGGGTGGTTGCACTGGGTGCACTCTGCCACTAGGGAGCCTTTGCCCAAGGCCACTTTGTCCGTTTTGAGTGTGTTTTAACATGACTGTGGAAGGATTTTCCATTCTCTGGGTGGCAGCAGAAGCAACGTGGCCGCCGGCTCCGGTGATTCCCAACACCGAAGTGCCAACAGCTCCCGGGGCCAAACCGAGACCGGCCGGACAAAAGGCAGCCCCGCCAGCGCCACCGGCCGTGCCCCGAATTGCGCCGCCACAGACGTTTGCCTTGCTACCCCCTGCGCAACCGACTACAACCTCCACCACCGTATCGCCCCCTAGCCCGGCACCCGTACCCACCCCACCTCCGTCGTTTGTACTGGGGTCCTCGGGGAAACCCCTGTCTGACAATTCAGTGCATATATAACCCAGTGTAGAATCCTTCAAATCCTTCCTGTGATTGTAAGCCATTTACAACTGCATCAGCTTCCATTTGCTCTTGGTGTGAATGTGGTACCTTGCATAAATAATTGCTTGACCCACAATGTTTCCTAGATGGATTAATCTCAGTTAACACCCCATGCACAAACCAGAACTTCAGGTTCATCTGCCTCACAACCTTCACAGCTGTGGTTTCTTTTTTTAATCTTATAGACAACAGACTTAAACAGAAGCCCTGCTAATTATACCATATATGTCACTCATTAGTGACAGTTCTGGTAGATAAAATAGTTCCCAGATCGTTCTGGAAGTAGTAACAATGCAGACAGACCCCACTGCTAAATGGCCTTGCAGTTCTTTAAGGTTGCCTGTCTTTTCACATCAATATGTTGTTGCTTTAGGATGAAGATTACATGCAGTCGTACAATGAACAAGCAATGGAAGAACAAGAAGAATATACAGCTGATGAGGAGCTGGAAGTATCCCATCAGGCTTCTCCCACTATACTATCACTCGGGCAATAATTACATGAAGTGCTGTAGACAGATTTAATAATTCAACATTTGCCAGCTGCTACTGGAGACTTCCCATCTCTACTAAGCACAGGGAGGGGCTAGGGACTCTCCAAAGAACTGCACGACAAATACTGCCCACATCTTTTATGTCAGCAATACTCAAGCACACCAAATTCTGCTGAGGGATGTTGGAATGGCAACTGGGTAATTAGAAGTCCTCAGCCCAGTGATCATGAGTTAGAGGGGAGGAGGAGGGTAAGACAATTTGGGGTACTTCTCCTGGAAGATAAATTGTTCTGATCCTGGAATGATAAAATATAATCTGACACTTCTCTCTCAACCCTTCCTTTGCCTGAGTGCTTATATCCGCTCTTTTCACTTGATAGAGGCTGCTAGGACCAGGGATTTTAATTTACTCTGTCAATCAGGCAATCCCTACCTTCTCCAGAAACACAGAGAGAAGGAAGATGGATAAAAGCCAGTAGCGACAGGGTTCCGTGCCGGGGCGAGGTTTGGATCCCACCATCTCCAAGCTCTTCTCCAAGCCAACCAAGCTTGAGGAGTCCTCAGAAGTCCTCGGAAGTCACCACAGGAGAAGAAGAGACGAAGGCACCTGGACTGGAGCCGCAGGAGAACCTCGGGAGATGCCACAGGGCTGCTTCCCAGTAAGGTGAGGAGCTGGGGGGGGCTGATTCCCAGTAAGATGAGGAGCTGGGGGGGGGCTGATTCCCAGTCACATCCCCCTTCTTTTACGTGACTAGGTAAAAATTTACCACATCTCCGCGAAAGTTCACAGCTTATGCCCTGAGGCTTCAGCCAGTTTCTGCTCAGCGAGTTCTGCTTGGCAAGTGCTGGGTAAGCTTCCTTCCCCGAGTTCTCTCTCAGAGCTCTGATGGGAATCATGGAACAGCAATAAAACAGTTGATGAATCCGGGGATCACCGGACACAGCGTACGGCTTGGGTTTGTTCACTTCATCAGCCAGGGCTTAGGAGGAGTTCCTATAGAGCGGCTATATGGGGTCTATAGGGGATCTATAGGGTGTCTATGGGGCAGAGGGAGGCTATAGGATGCCTATAGAGTGGCTATATGGGGTCTATAGGGGATCTATAGAGTGTCTATGGGGCAGAGGGAGCTTATAGGGTTCCTACAGAGTGACTATAGGGGGTCTATAGGGGTCTATAGCAGATCTATAGGGGGTTCATGGGGCAGAGAAAGCCTGTAGGGCGTCTATAGAAAGGTTATGGGGGGAAGCGCTTGTAAGCAGCGAAGCTCAGGAACTGCTGTACCAACTGACTGCCCTGCTGGAGCAGGAGTTACGAGGTCAGCCAAAGGCCTCTGGGCTGAGACTCATCGAATCAGCTCACGATAATGGTCTCCGAATGACTGCAAGGCTTCGAGACTTTGAAGCGAAAGACCTTCTTAGCTTAACTCAGTTCTTTGGCTTCCGCACAGAGACATTTTCCCTAGCTGTGAATTTCCTAGATAGGTTCCTGTCAAAAATGAAGTAAATGTGATCCTATCCTCAAATTTAAAAACTGATCATTTGGGGCTTTAAGTAAAAATAATAATAATAATAAAGGCTTCTGATCCACTCTGGCTCTCCATTCCTTTTCTGCCACATACACGAGGAAAGAAAAAAGAAAAAGGAAGCCCCTCATGCCCTGCAGTGTTTTAGCAGAAGCTTAGGAACAAACACCTAACAGCAAAGAAAAAGTGGGGGCTTTGAAGCAAGATCTTTGCCTGAGGCCCTTTGTCTCTGAGAGTCTGACCTTTAGACACTCAGGCATGGCATGATAGGCCTACAACAGAAATCTGGAAATCTGCATAAGTCATCGCTGAGGAAAATTAATTTCTGAACTCAGAAGTGAAGAATGCCTCATTTTGGAACATAAGTGGATTAGGATTCACTCTATCTCAGTGGCAAAAGCAAAGATGCTGTATGCAGTTAACACAGCTAAAGTGTCAGGAGATGCAAGCAGACATATAGATTGGACAGACTAATTTTAAGACATCAAATGAGGGCATAGCCTAGGCTGCTGCTGCCAGGCTGAAATATGGTGATGTTCTCCCCCATAAGCTGGTATAGCTCTGAGCTTTTATACAGTTATTTTTGTAGCTCATCCTTGGCATCTCCCCCTAGTCCCATTATCTTCCAGGTGTTGCCTCCAGAGAGTCCTGCATGCTTGCAGGGGTTGGTGCCAGGGTGGGCCTCCACCCTGTTCACACATCAGGCCAGGAGATGATGTGTTGCATAGTCTTTCCACCTCCCCGCCCCAGAGTGGTGTCTGGGAGCTGTACTGGTCATACTGGGAGCTCAGAGTGGTGTCTGGGAGCTGTACTGGGAGGACTGGGAGCTGGAAGGGCTGGGAGAGGTTTATACTGGGAGTGCTGGGAGAGCTGGGTGAGGCGCATACTGGTCATACTGGGAGCCCAGAGTGGTGTCTGGGAGCTGTACTGGGAGGACTGGGAGCTGGGAGGGCTGGGGGACGTTTATACTGGGAGTACTGGGAGCTAGGGGAAAGGGAAGTTAAAACATCTCTCAATATAAAACCATAATGTCAACTCTTTTGTGAGGCATATTGCATCTTGCTTTTGAGTGATGTAGTAGAGCTTTGTTGTGTGAGAGATAGCCAGCATTTTGCAGCTAGAGATCTGTGGCTGCTTGTGAAGGTCGGAGACAAGCCAGAAAGCAGATAACATCATGTAGTTTCTTAGCTGGGGATCTGGATTTTCTGTGCCTGAACGTTTTGGGGCTAAAAGCAGAGAGTAACCCTCTGACAGCCTAGATAATTCTTAACAAAGCAGATCATTTTCAAAGTTGGGGCTTTTCGCTGTCCCTGGGCCTGGCACACTGTGCCACAGTCACATGTAAAATGATGCACAGATGAAGATGCAGCATTTACTCCTGCTTCAGCTCAAACTCGATATTCCAAGTTAGTAGAAAGCTGTATGGGGTAGGTGGGGGAGGCAGCTGTAGGATGATGTGGGCCTGCTTCCTAACAGTGTGTTAATTGTGTGGATCCCGTCGCTTTGCAATTGCTGCCCTGAGCCCGACAAAAATACCTGCAGCCTGACATGTTAATTTGGGCACACTCAGCTTCAAATCACCCATAGTCTCCTATGCTTCTTTTTGCTGGCTCAGAGCTTTTGTGGCCCTGTGGCAGCACTGAAGGAAGAAAGAACTGCCTGGTTTAAGCAGCCTAGGTGCCAGCATGAGTTTTCCACGTTCTTCCTGCTGCTGACACCCTCCATACCACCAGCTACAGTCTCAAAGACAACAGTGCCTCCTCTTAAAAAAGCAGGGGGGGTAGAATCACCTCAGCAGTCAATACCCAGGGGCTCCAGCACAGGGGCTTCAGCCTTCTGTGCTGCAAGCTCACCCTGCCTGTGCTCCTGTGCAGGCAGGGAGAGGTTGGAACCTTCCAGCTTTTGACCTGATGCTTCTGGAGCTGCCAACTCACCGTCTCCTCCTCCTTGCTGAGCAGTTTGGCACAGGACAGGAACTCCTCATACTTGGCATAGGGAACCACTGGCTCTGGGAGCTCCCTCAGGTGCACACGTTTTAATTAAGGATGGGGAGAACATACTACTGGGGAAAAGAGACATGATGACAATTGCTGCCTTTCTTACTGAAGAAGGCTTCATGATTCTCAGCTAAATAAAAGAAATTTTAGCTAGGAAGGGAAAGCTAAGCAAGTTCTGTAACAGGCCCCCACTCCTAAAAGCAAAGAGGAACTAGAAGCACACCTAGAAAAGCATCTTTATTCACTAATAAAAGTTACAAGGCAGAGTCATTCTTGACATGCCAGCCGGTGGGCAGCGAGCCGAGCTGCAGGTGCCTCACCCAGTTTCGGTGATCAGCTCCCCTTGGTGGCGGCCGGCACTGAGCAATCGATTGGGGTCCCGAGACTGTCCAGGAGACAGATGAGTGGCGGACCAAGGGGTCCGTGAAGAGTCTGCAGGGAAAGACCACTGAAAACCTCACTGGTGAGTAAAATTGGATCTTCGGGGAGCAAACCGGGGAGGGCACCCGGGGAGGGTAGCCCAGATAAACCTGAAGCGGCCACGGGGAGGCGGGACCTGTATGCAAATGAGATACCGGGGCGACTCGCTATGTACATGTGCTCCGACAGGGGCGGAGCCTGCATGCAAATCCGCCCCGAGGGGGCAGGGCCGTATGCAAATGAGCCCCGGCAGCCGCTCGGGCTCCAGCGGAGGGGCCGGGAAAGGCTTGATGGGGACAACCCCCCCAGTGGGGACCCCCCAACCGGGGCATCCCCCCACCCTGAAGACCCCCACCCAGGGACTCTTCCCGCCCCCTATCTGATTTTCAATCTAAATCTAACCATGTGAAGCTCAAGAACCTACAGAGTTCTGTTTGCATCTCCCAGCACTCAAGACATACACATTCTCTGCTCTCTCTGCACAGCTTCTGCAGAACTTGCAGAGCTGCAGGCATGTTTTATGCTGGCAAAGAGTTATAAACATTTTAAGTTACAGACTGAGAAGTGTAGAAATGTGCAGCCTCATAGCTGGGAGACAGATGATACTGCAGGTGCACTAGTATGAATACAAGTCTAGAGGGCAGAGGTGGGACCTATAGGGGACCATATAGGGGATCTACAGGGACCTATAGGGCCGCTATGGGAGGTATAGGGGATCTATGGGGACCTATAGGGGACCTATGGGGGATCTATAGGGCAGAGATGGGACCTATGGGGGACCTATGGGGGATGTATAGGGACCTATAGGGGACCTATAGGGGACATATAGGGGATCTATGGGGGATGTATAGGGCAGAGGTGGGACCTATAGGGGACCTATGGGGGATGTAAAGAAATGAGTCCAGTGGTTTGTATTAAGCTATATGTGGTCTAAAAGTTTCCATCTTCACCTGATTCTTCAGCCATTGCTTCTTGCACACTGCTGGCCGTGCACAGGCAGGGTCAGACCCTGGTGGCACAGCCAGGGGCAGGCTGTGACACTCGTGTGTGCAGGTGGCACCGTGCTGGGCTCCTCCAGCTGGCACTCCTGCCTGTGGACCAGAGAGCCCCTCCTGCCCCATCTGCCTGCCTCTGCTCTGTTGGGTGGTGGGTTTGTTTTTTCAGAAAACACCACTTTTTTTCCCCCCTGCAGTGTAACCAGCCCTTTCCCCGGGACGAATACCCGGCCAAGTGCCATGCGAGGGGCTGCGGTAGCCCTGAGCCCTCACCACCAAACTGATCTGTGCTGCTTTGAAACGGGAACGTTCCCGAGTCGTGATTTTTCCCTGACCTAATTATGGAAATTTTTTAATTAGTTGATAAGAACGATGACTTGGAAATTGCAAGGGAAACATTTTGAGGGAGAGGCTGATGTGACTGCACGCCTCCCTGACACCATCACCACCAAAGAGGCCTCTGCTCTAGCACCCAGAACACAGAGAACCATCTGCTCCCCATGAGCAGATGCTGGGCTGTCCATCAGGACCCCTGGTCACAGCAGTGGTTTCTGAGGCAGGCACCTGCACACTCAAAATAGCTGCCACACAACCAAAGCCACGTAAGGAATGCCACCAGAAGTTGGCAGCTTTCAACTGGAATAACAAGATGGATAGGACATAGCTCTAGAATCTGTCTAGAAACACATGTATCTGTCATCTTCCTTTGCAAGACTCAGTTCCCTGAGAAAAGAGAACTGATTTCTTATGCATTATCCCTGTAAACATATGCCTGATGTCTTCCTAGTCACATTTTGTGTAAACAATAACAATTGTGTAATTTTAATTTGAGGTATAATTATTTCTCATTAGCAAGTATTGCTGCATTATTTGGGTGGGAAGGATTGAAAAGCAGACGGTTGTTACTTTCTTTTTTAAATTTCATGGCATTTTAGGTTTGAGAATGTTTTATTACAGCCTGTACTGTAAGAAAATACTTAGCATTCAGAGTGAAAGGGTTTAATTGAATCTCAATTTAATGGACTTCTGTGGAATATGAAACTTACCCCACAAAGTGAAGGCCAAGACTGAAAGATGGCAGAATGTCAGAGAGGTCACGTAAGTCATGCAATTCAAAGAGCACTTTAATTTACTACCCTGCAGAGACTCTTTATACATTCTGTTTATATATCTATTTTTGTCCATTTGTGGGTTTTGGGGGGGGGTAGAGGGTTTTGGGGAATTTTGGGGCATTTTAGGGTTTTTGGGGGCATTTTTGGGAAGTTCTGAGACATTTCAGGGTTTTTTTGGGTATTCTGGGGCAGCTTTTGGACGTTTTTGGGCATTCTGGGGCATTTTTGGGGCACTCCAGGGTGATTTTGGGGCATTTTTGGGGCGTTCGGGGCCGTTTTGGGCCATTCTGGGGCATTTTAGGGGGAATTTGGGGCCTTGGAGTCGCCTGGCGTGTGTCACGGCATTTGCCCCTTGGCCACCCGTGAAGGCCCTTGGCGTGTTGAGGCCCCCGTGGCCTTCATGCAGCCCGGGGGACGAGCCTGAGGCTCTCCTCTCCTGCTTGTGGGTAGGGACGGCTCCCCAGCCATTGGCTGCACAGGGCTTGCTCCCTCTCCTGGGACGCTGTTGTGTGTGCGTGTGTGCTCCTGTGTGGGTATGAGCGTGCTTGTCCTTTGGGTGCCCTTTCAAAGCGCTGGGCTGTAGTCCCGGGGCACGGGGCTTCCTGTGCGCCATGTTGGTGTCCCTCGGCTGGCCAGGAGCTGTATCGCGGGACACGGGGCTTCCTGTGCACCATGTTGGTGTCCTTCGGCATTCCGGGAGCTGTAGTCCCGGGGCACGGAGCTTCCTGTGCGCCATGTTGGTGTCCCTCGGCATGCCGGCAGATGTAGTTGCGGGGCACAGGGCTTTGTGTGAGCCATGTTTGTGCCCTCGGCATGCCGGGAGCTGTAGTGCCCTGAGAGTATTCCAGCATCTAAGCTTTTCTTCATGAAAGTGTTTGGCAGTGATGCCCTTTGCTAAGCAACATCTCGAGAGAAAACAGCCCAAAGCTTGGGGGGTTTGCCCGGTGTGCTTTTCTGCTTTGAGAAACCCAATTCTCCTGATGGTCCAGTGATGAGCTGAATGTCTGAGTGAGAATGAGCTGAGAGCAGGTGGTGGAGGAGAAAGGGTTCGTAATGTAACATCCTTGTTAACACCTGTCACAGGGTCAATTACTCTTGTTTCATTTACAAGTGAAGTTCCGCCTCTGCACCACTTGCTTCACTTGTCTCTCACCCATTTTAATGTACGGAGGCAGCGCAGGGCTTTTTTATTTTTCAACGCACGTACGTGATGTAGAAGCACTTTTGTTATTCACGGGTTTACAGCCGTCCTCATAACGAAACTGCTGGTTTTCTTCTGCTTAAAAAAGAAAGAAAAAAAAAAAGAATATTTAGTGCTGTGCCAAGATGAGCAGAATACGTGGCACCCACAACATGGGGGATGCCACCCCAAAAATGGCCTTTTTCCCCCCAAAAGTGACATCAGGACACCCAAAAAATGAGGGTGCTGATGTCATTTTTGCAGTGCTGATGTCATTTTGGGGTGAAAAAGGCCAATTTTGGGGCTGCATCCCCATTTTTTGGGGTGCTGAGGCCATTTTTGGGGTGAAAAATGCCATTTCTGGGCTGCGGCCTTCTATTTGGGGATGCGGATGTCAGCCTTGGGGTGAAAAATGCAAAAAGTGAGTAAACCACAGATTGGATTTGGTTTGCTTAGCCTGTAAAGATTTAGAATAGAATAGACTAGAATAGAATTAACCAAGTTAGAAAAGATCTTTGAGATCAAGTCCAAACTATCATCCAACACTATCTAATCAACTAAACCATGGCACTAAGCACACCATTCAGTCTCCTCCTAAACCCCTCCAGTAATGGTGACTCCACCACCTCCCTGGGCAGCCCATTCCAATGGCCAATCACTCTTTCCATGAAGAATCCTCCACAGAATAGTAAAAATGATAAAAACATTACAAAAGGAGTCTTTAAAACTGTCAGTATGATGGCTTTCCTCATTCACTATAGTGACCTGATTCATTCCTGGCTTAAAAATAATCACATCTAACATGTCTCCAAGAGGGGAAGGTGCAGTTGCTTTATCCAACACATAAAAGTTAAATTGGGTGCTGGTCTCAGCCAATTAAGTTTCTAAACACTGAGGAAGCAGCTGAATTCTCTGTCAGGGCAAATATTTCTAAAGCTCTGGCCAAAAAGTATCACAACTTACACTGATTGTTAAACCAGATTGTTAGAAGCTTGTAGATTGTGAGTAGCAGCCATTGCCTTAAAAAAGACCTCTCTTCTGAGTACATGCATTTCGAGGGGGCTGTTGGTAATCCCATTTTCAGATTGCATTTTTCTTCCTTCTTTTGGAAAGCAGAGTCTCTCTTACAACAGTAATAATTAACACCCAATAGTGACTTACCCGTGTCATCACTCATTGTAAAAATGCAGTCAGTCCCTGACACCTTATAGCCCTAAAAGAGTACCTATGGGTCTGGAGTCTGAAAAAAGCTTCTTTCTAAAAGGGTGTTAGTGAGTAGCATTTCACACAGAGATCTTGTGCCTTCCTCTGCTGCTGGTTGTTATGAGAGACAAAATGCTGAGCTGTGGAAAGGTCACTGCTCTATTCCTGGAAATCCTAGAGTCATCATCAGAATTCATGAAATCCTATTTTTGTTTAATATTCTCTCTCTCTTTATTTTTACAAGGAGAGATTTATTCATGGAAAAATTATTCCTGGAGGGTTTTTTTTAATAATGAAATAAGATTTACAGCTTGGCTGATGCTAAGTCCACTGTGTGTGTTCGTATGTGTACCACAGCTACTGTACTCTTGTTGACAATGTTAAGGATTAACTTTGTAGTTTGCTTTCTTCCTTTCTCTTTTCATAACCACATGCAGTAGGTGATCATACGAAGTAGCTCCTCCACCACTGAAAACAGCAGTGAGGGACTAATTTCTCCACAGCCCGGAGCGGGTGAGCCCCCCAGGGTCCCGACGGTCGCGGTGCTGGGGGGTCTCGTCGCCCCCCGAGGCGTTGCTGGTGTTGCAGAGGAAGGCGCGGGCGTAGAGCCAGTAGTCGGTGCCGATGGCGATGGTCATGAGGCCGAAGGCGGCGAAGGCCCCGACCCCGGTCAGCGCCAGCTGCACCCCCCGCTCGCACCACGCCACCCCCTCCCCGTTCCAGCGCTTCAACGACTCCAGCCTGAACGGCTCTTCTCTAAGGTGAAGAGAATCAAAGAACTTGTTATGCTCTCAATCATATCCTGACATATTATTGATGTATTTGACATATTCCTCTGTCATCTGTGGAGGTGTTTCCACAGGGCATCATCGAAGCTGCAGATATGCTCAACTCCAGAATTTTTAGAAGTCACAGCCCTGCACTGTAGGATATGGCCTTGGTTCTCAACAATGTGTTGGCAAGGCTCAGACAGGGCACATAGGAACAGCTTGGTGTGCTCAGTGCCATGTGTGGTCTTTATTGATTTGAAGGTCATATGTTCTGTTTGAGATGTAATAATTCCCTTTGAAACTAAGGGCAGTGGATGTTGCAAAGCTTCTGTAATAACAGAGGATTGATGCTGTTTACTTTGAATAGACTACATTAATTTCCTGGCTGTAGACAAACATCTTTCCAAGAGGAATTGATGAAGCTGAAGTGTGCTACTATTACTTCAGTTAGTGCTGCATTCACTGCTGTTCTGAGGGGGTGAGATCATAATTTTTGTGACTAAAACTAGGTGAGGTGACTCTGGGCCTAGTAAGTAACTATTAGATAAGAAAAAATGAGGCTAACTCCACTTGTTGCATATTACACATAGCTTACAGAGAATCACAATGGAAACAATCCAAAATTCAAATACAATTAATCATAAACCACTTATAGGATTATGAACTGCACTAGAACGACTTCTCTTTCATGTTCCATTTCTTGTTGAATCATGAAACTGGCATAGAAATACATCGTGAAACATGTTTGTAGCAACAACCTGGATGCTGCAAAGCATATTTAGGCCAAAGAGTTACAGCTAAGGGACTTCTAACTAGGCAACACAGGGTGTTTCTGAGCACCGAGAAAACGTTCGTAGGAGGTGCTAAAGCTTACAGTAGGTAAAAAGCTATTGGATGCAAAGCATATTCAAGTTGAAGATTTGGAGCTATGTTGTTTCCATATGGAGAGAACTCGATGTTTCTGAGTTACGTAGAAAACGTGCGCAGCAGCCTGTAAAGGTTACTACCCCGACCCCCCCCGCCCCTTATCCCCCCGTCCCAGCTCCCCCTCCCCGACCTGCCGGCGGAGCCGGTGCCTGACTCCGGCCCGTTCCCCTCTCGCCGCCGCCTTTGATCTCCCCCGCTCCGCTCCCGGCCCTCGGGGTCCGCCAGAAGGATAAGGAAGGGGGTGGGGGGAGCCTAGAAACCTGCCCCCCTGCACGGTTCCCCCCCCCCCCCGCCCGCCCCCCGGGGCGGCCTGGGAACTGACGCGGGGGGCGGGCTTCGCTGCCCAGGTGGTGGGGGGGGTGCTGCTCTACACCCAGCGAGGCAACGTGAGTGGGGCTGGGGGGTGGCACTGACCCCCATTGGGTGACACTGACCCCCCTGGGGTGACACTGACCCCATTGGGTGACACTGACCCCCCTGGGGTGGTACTGACACCCTAGGGGGGCACTGACCCCCCTGGGGTGGCACTGACCCCCATCGGGTGGCGATGACCGCGGTGGGTGGCACCGACTGCCCTGGGGTGACACTGACGCGTCCCCCCAGCCCCCCTCTCACCCGCACCGCCCGCTCGCCCACGCCGTGTCACCCTTACCGCCACGGCGCCAGCACCGCGTCACCACCGCTGTGTCACCAGCACCGTGTCACCGCTACTGCTGTGTCGCCAGCACCGTGTCGCCACCACTGCCGTGTCACCAGCACCGTGTCACCCCTACCACCGTGTCACCACCAGCACCGCGTCGCCACCACCGCGGCGTCACCACCACCGTGTCACCCGCACCACCGTCCCTCCCGGGGTACGGGTCGTCCTGTGCGCCAGGTTGGTCGCCCTCGGCATGCCGGCAGCTGTAGTACTGGTGCACGGGACTACAGCTCCCGGCATGCCGAGGGGACGAATATGGCGCACAGGAAGCCCCGTTCCCTGGGACTACAGCTCCCGGCATGCCGATGGACACCAACATGGCGCCCAGGAAGCCGTGTGCCCCAGGACTACAGCTCCCGGCATGCCGAGGGACACCAACATGGCGCCCAGGAAGCCCTGTGCAGAGGGTACACCCCACGCGCTGAGCTGTGGTTCTTTCTGTGTGACCATGGGGAGGACATGAGAAGATGGGATGAGAAACCCACTTCTGTTCTGGCAGCATGGGTGCGTGAACTCAAAAGGGAAAACACTAACCAAAGGGGTTCTGCTAGAGTGAAAGTAGCCTCAGCCTCCCATGACCGAGCTGCCAGGAATTACAGAAGGGAGGATGATATGTCGGATTCCCTAGAAGGAACCTCCAGCACGTATCCCCAGGGAGGAAACTTAAACCTAGACCAGCAAGCTGGGGTACTGCACCCCAATGCACTCTCTACATCTCTGTCCCACAGTTACAGGAGTTGGAGAGCGTGACTCATGATGCCTTTTGTCCCTGGCCCAGTGTGGAGCAGGGAAGTCCATCTTACTGTGCTCTGAATGTTGGGCAGGCTTTTGGAAGTGGCCACAGCACATACCTGCCCTGGCGTCAGTGATCATGGGGACAACTGGCCCACAGGGGTTAGCAGGGACCACCGGGCGTCCAGGGGGGACCCGCCCACAGGACCCATAGGTGACCATCGTCTAGTCATTGAGTGACCGTCTGCAAGGACCCCAGGGTCACTGTCCCCAAGGACCTGGGGTGAGTGTCCTCGGGGACTTCAGAGTGACCATTCCCAAAGACCTCACGTTGACCAACCCCCGTCTCGGTCCCACCAGCCCCATGGAGACTCTCCACCAATCTCCTACAGGGTTAAGGCCCAAGGACAGGAGGGGACAATGACCGCCAGGGGGGGGCACCAACATGGTGCACAGGAAGCCGCGGGCCCCCGGACTACAGGCCCCGGCATGGCGAGGGGTACGAACCTGGCGCGCAGGAAGCCCCGTGCCCCGGGACTACAGCTCCCGGCATGCCGAGGGACACCAACATGGCTCACAGGAAGCCCCTTGCCCCGCAATTACAGCTCCCGGCATGCCGAGGGACACCAACTTGGCGCCCAGGAACCCCGGTGCCCCGGGACTACAGCTCCCGGAATGCCGCGGGACCAAACATGTACCACTTGGGATCTGGAAGTGTGGTGAATGATTCCAGCAGTGGCCTGACCCATCACATTTCAAGAACATTGGGACCTTCAAAGGTTTTGGAAAAATAATTTCTGGAAGTGTTGTGCATTGTAAGGCCCTTCAATGGGATAAGTGAGACCAGACAGCCTTGTCAATAAGAAATTAATTAGTTCCTAAATGAATAATACATGTCCATCATGCATTCTCTTTCTAGCCCAGCAGAATGCATGTATAATTTAACTGACGGGGGGAAATTGGGGGGGGGGGGGGGGTGTGAGGTTCCAGCCACCCTGAGTTGAGGGGGTGGGGGTCCCAAGCGGACTCTACCTCGTCGGTGGTGAGGCCGAAGTCGCAGGGGACGACGTTGCGGTACTTGAAGCGACAGGGCAGGTCCCCGACCAGGTCCTCGTAGTCCAGGCGGTAAAACTCCTCCAGGTACTGCTCGAAAGTGCCGCTGGCTGCGAGGGGAGGGGGCTCAGGGGGGGGTTATTTGAGGGGGGGGCACCTCGGACATCATCATCCTGCCGCACATCGTGCTCAACCGCCGCACCTCGGGCATCATCGAGATCGAGATCAAGCCCCTGCGCAAGACGGAGAAGAGCAAGTCCTACTACCTGTGCACCTCCGTCTCGGCCCCCGCTGCCGCCGCCCTGGGGCCCGGGGCCGCCGGAGGGCTGGCGGGTGCCGAGGGGCCGGCCGGGCCCCCACCCTGGGGCGAGACCACCTGGATCTACCATGACGGCGAGGACACCAAGATGATCGTGGGCGAGGAGAAGAAGTTTCTGCTGCCCTTCTGGCTGCAAGTCATCTTCATCTCGCTCCTCCTCTGCCTCTCGGGCATGTTCAGCGGGCTTAACCTGGGCCTCATGGCCCTGGACCCCATGGAGCTGCGCATCGTGCAGAACTGTGGCACGGACAAAGAGAAGAACTATGCCAAGCGCATCGAGCCCGTGCGCCGCCAGGGCAACTATCTGCTCTGCTCCCTCCTGCTGGGCAATGTTCTGGTCAACACCACGCTTACGATCCTGCTGGATGACATTGCCGGCTCTGGGCTGGTGGCCGTGGTGGTCTCCACCATCGGTATCGTCATCTTCGGCGAGATCGTGCCGCAGGCCATTTGCTCTCGGCACGGTCTGGCCGTGGGCGCCAACACCATCTTCCTCACCAAGTTTTTTATGATGATGACCTTCCCGGCCTCCTACCCTGTCAGCAAGCTGCTGGACTGTGTCCTGGGCCAGGAGATCGGCACGGTCTACAACCGTGAGAAGTTGTTGGAGATGCTGCGTGTCACCGACCCTTATAATGATCTAGTCAAGGAGGAGCTCAACATTATCCAAGGAGCCCTGGAGCTGCGCACCAAGACTGTGGAGGATGTGATGACTCCCCTCCGAGACTGCTTTATGATCACTGCCGAGGCTGTGCTGGACTTCAACACTATGTCTGAGATCATGGAGAGTGGTTATACCCGCATCCCCGTTTTCGAGGGTGACCGCTCCAACATCGTGGACCTGCTCTTCGTCAAGGACCTGGCTTTTGTGGACCCTGATGACTGCACGCCTCTCAAGACCATCACCCGCTTCTACAACCATCCACTACACTTTGTCTTCAATGACACCAAGCTCGATGCCATGCTGGAGGAGTTCAAGAAAGGTGGGCTTGGGCCTCTGGTCGGCTCATGGGGATGGGAAGTGCTGCTGGGTGGTGGTCAGTATCTACCCTCTTGAGGTGAGGGAAATCTGCAGAGAGGCCTCTTTGGCTGCTGCTCATAGAGGAGTTTGGAAAGGTGCTTTCGGGACAGAGTGGCCAGTATTTAGGCATCTGCCAAATCTGCCCGTTCCCTGGGCCAGAAAGCTGATACGCGTCTGGTATGTGCCCCTGGCCTCTTTTCCCCACTGCACTGGGATGTGTGTGTGGGCATGGTGCCAAGCAAGGTTGTTTTCTTTCTTGCTTTTTCCACTCATCTGTCCATTATAGTGAGAACCGCTGACGGGAATCCGCGCCTGTTACTTGGCTGTGTCTTCTCCGTGCTTTTTCAGCTGGCCTGACAGTGAGGAGCGGGTGGGCTGCTCGGGTATCTTTCAGACTGAGTGTGCACACACGTGCTGAGATAAACAAGGTTGTTTAGCTCCATTCATAGGCTCAGCCGTCTGACCTCATCTCTCTGCTCATGTTCCAGTTATTTTGATTGACGCTTTGATCTTGTAACTCATAAATAGTTTCAGAGTCTTAAAATATATTTGCAAGCACCTGTTGATGCTGCACTTCAGAGTTGCAGGTCTTTTTAACCTGGGCTTCCCTCAGCGCCCAGGACTACGGGCTCAACATAGATGTGGTCCTTTCTACCTCTCCAGTCTAGTGTGCATATTAGTTGTGTTAGAATGGGGCGGAGACTTTCGGGCCCCATCTTAACTGTAGGAGGTGTCAACCTGATAAATGCATCTTAATTCCTGTTAGAAGCTTTTGATTATGAGAAAGGGAAAAAAAAAACCCCAAACCCCTTACTTTATTTTCCTTTTTAAATCTGCTCCTCTCTGCAAGCCAAATAATAATGCTATATGGCCTGTGCAGGAAAGCACTTTCCGAGAAATAGTTAAGTGAAATTTCAAACAGATTGGATTCGTGGACTTCTGTGCTGGAAAACTGAAGGCCATTGGAGTGCCACGGAGCTGTTTGTGCCCAGAGAGATATGATCAAAGTACCACCGAGCAGCTCAGTCCCTGGGAGATGATCTGGCTGAAAGAGGAGATCTTTACAGATGCACTGACCCCACAGTTCAGCTAACGGGGAATAGTTGAGTTCACCTTTTATCAACTGCAAAAGTTACCTTGAAAATAACTGTAATTTGGTGGATGGTGTTTCTAGGTAATAAATTTGAATTACCACTTAATTTTCAGATGCTCTTTTTTCCACATGCTGAGCTTTGACAGCATGGCACTTGATCCCTTTCTTCCTGTTTAACTCAATTTTGGGGCTTTGGAGGGTTACCCTGTTGGTTTCCTCATCTTTATTTCATCCTCACAGGTAGAAAGTGAACATACGCCTGCTTTTTACTGACCAGTGCAGCACTGGTTTTCTTTATCTCTTTCTGCCTCTGTGTAGTGATGGGGAAATCTTACCTGGGTTCGGAGCTGATGAAGGAGAGATGAGGGCAAGCCTTCCTCAGCCGTGGTTGCTGCACTGTGGGATTTGCAGCTCAGATGTGGAAAGCTCAATGATGTCACTGAACTGTGGCTGGTTAAGATGGATTTTGCTGCATGTGTGGGCGTAAGGTTCTTCTTCTCCCCTTCCCCCCACCCCATTGTTATTTGGACTCCCAACAATCTGACAGGGTTCTTAACCTGTAGTGAGACTTGAGAGTTTTTTAGCTATGTGTCTGAAAAAATGAATATGAAGTTGGTTGCTTTGTTTCCCCTGTCCTGACAGTGATGAAATGCACTCCTGTGTGTTAACATAGGAGCCCTTCTATTTAACAGCTGGGAGAATTAGGTGTGTGCTTTAGTCCTACAAGCGTGGCTAAGCCAAATCTGCCTCCTTATGGTTCCTGATGCTTGTGCTTAAAATGGGCTTCTTAAAAATTCTCCCCTGTGGCTTGTAAAGTGCAGACCAGAGATCACTTTCCCTGATAGGCAGAGAACTTCCTTTCCCTGGCCTAGGAAACATCCCAATAGCCCAAGTTCGGGATGACTTCCTAACATGTGTGTTTCCTCCTGAGATTGCCGTGTCCTGGAATAGTCTCTGTAGTTGTGAATTAATTCAGGGTAGTTTGATCATGCTGAAATGTTTACTCCAGAACAGCCATGCTGGTTGGTCTGTATTGACAAGCCCTGGTGTTAGAAGCAGCTCTGTCCTAATGGATTTCTGTTGAAAAAAGTGCCGATATAGTGGAAATAAGTGGCCTCCTTTGTGCCCTTTGAAATGAATGTAAATAACTGATAGCTTGCTTGATCTGGCATAGCACGGTGTCTTTTGCAACAGTTCTTCAAACTTTCTTCTTCAGAGCAACCTTGCCAAATTCCCGTGAGAATGTACAAATTAAGGGTGAGAATCAAATTGCATGTTACTCTCTGGTAGAGTGTTGAAAATAAATAAGCTTACCGTTTTTAATCATTCCCTTCCCATCACATGGACCTTCTGCTGCGGTAGGCTTGCCTTCAGACTCACGTGTGTGTCTTTTTTTTTTCCACCCAGGTCCCTGCTACCACTGTTAAGTGCAACAAGCAGCTCGTGTGATAGTTGTGTGTCAGTTGAACACTTACATTGGTTTAAGGTTTTGGTTTGTTTTGTTGGGTTTTTTGTTTGGTGGTTGTTGTTGTTATTGGGTTTTTTTGTTTGTTTTGTTTGTCTGGGGTTTTTTGGTTTGTTTTTTTACAAAGTGTTGTAATTAGCTGGGTGGGTGGGGTTTTGAAGCTCACTTTTTGGGCAGGAGCAAAACATACTTAACCTAAACACAGGGTGAGTGCTTAGGAGGAGAAGATGAAAAGCCAAGCATGGCAGGATATATGTGTGTCCTTACGGTGTTGCAGAAAATTAAATGGGTAGTTCTGTTCTTGTTCTGGTGCCTGGGCTGAACAACTGGAGGATTCAGTGGTGGGCCTATTATTAATGTTCTTTGCCCACAATTGCAAAATAAGTATCTGTTTTGCTTCTATGCTGCCAGGCAAGAAACTTAATTTTAAGAGAGAGCTCCAACACATTCCCACTCCCTTGTTGCTCTAATATCTTAAAATATGAATAAACGTGATTTCTGAAGCAGTCTGCAAAAAACCCCCTTCTTTTCTAAAAGGTATTGCTTACTTAGAATTAAATAAAGAGGGGCAACCTTCTCTTCCCATCAACAGGTCTTAAACCTCTAACACAACTGTCAAATCCATTTGCCTACAAGTTGAGGAGACTGAGTGGTTTTTTTCTCCATCATTCGAATTTAATGCATGGAAGTGTAAGGTACCCTTTATACTGGCCTAGGAAATGATCTGCCTGGTTTTGCTCTGCACAAAGAGATATCCACTCCCAGCTATCCTGACAATGTCCACTGCTGTAAAAGGGAGCAAGGCATTACCTGTCCCAGAATTGATTTGTGTCCTGGCTTCTGAGCTGCAGTAGGGAGTGAACGAGTGACCAAGTCATTTTTGGAAAGAAGGTAGAGAACTGTCTCCACTGGTCTCCTTTTTCTTGTTGGCAAGCCCGTGGACTTGGTTTGTTTCCTCCCCCCCTCCTTTTGACAGTTTTCCTAGGTCTCTGCTCAAATACTCTTTGGCACTTGCTCTTGGTGTTTTTCACAGGCGGATCTTTGCATGTGTGATCCTAAATCCAAAGCATTCTATTTCTAGCTCCCTGCTTGCCAGAGCTACAAGAATTCAGCTTGAAAAGCCTCGTGTTGTAATACTAATATTTTAAGATTGGCCCACTTTCTACGAGCCATTGTACGGCTGCTTTCCTGGTAGCTTGGATGGCCTTGGAGGGCAGCAGTTTCTCAATCAGAGTCCTCCTTATCTGTGGATTTTCAGTCATATGTTTTGATCTTATTTTTATCTGTCTCCACTGTTATGTTATCCTAAAGATCAGAGTTAATAACCTGTTACAAAGAAGTCACAGTAACTGTGTGCAGCCGTTCCAAGCTCTTGTTTTCTGGATCACATGGCAGTCTTGAGAAAATTCCTAGGTTCCTTATTAAAATCATTGCCCACTGTACTTTAATTTTTTACTTTTCTTCCCTGAAAACCTTGTCAGTTTTAACTTGATGATCTTCTCTTCAGGCTTTGTTGGTCTTGTGTTGTCTGTTTTTAATAGTATGTTTGATGGTCATATTGAGTATGGATATAGGACCTGGAAAAAAACTCTGTTAATCTCTTTTCTAGTTCCTTTTGTCCCTCCAAAGAAAACCAAGCTCCAGCAACCTGAAATACAAAATTCTTCCTTTTGAGGGAGCAGAGAAGAATACCTAGACCTACTTACACATCTTTTGAGCATAGAGATCCTATTTTTGGAAGCAGGTAGGACAGCAAGTGATTGGTAGTGCAGGGATCTGAAGTTCTGCATTGCTGTTGTTGGCCTGAGGTTATTTTTTTTTCCGTGATTAGACCAGTTACCTTTCTGGTACAGCTCTAACCCATGTTTGTAGGTGGCTTCCTTCCTGGTACCTTTCAGGTTTTATGGATTCAAATCCTGCTGAATCTCAGTCCAAACTTCCTATGGGTAACTTGTACTGAATGGATCCGAATGCTCACTTTCTGTTTTATCTAACAGGTTGTCTGTCTCCTGAGCCATTTTTCTGTGTGTGTGAGCCTGTGACTACAGCATTACGAGAAACTGGAAGAAACTACATAAATCCCTTCTGGGATTATGAAAGGCATGTAAAACTCCTTCTTGGAAAACAGTATTGTTTTCTAGGCTGCTTGACTAATAAAAGGCACCTCTTTTGATCCTTCCAGTGAAATTCATATAAAAGGAAGGGTATTGAGAGGGTCCAAGTGTGGAGACTTTTTTTCTGTGAAGAGAGTAGGGCAGTGGTAGGTGGGAGGGAACCTGCCTCCAAGATATGATATGCCTGCAGATTTGTTCCCAGAACACAAATTTCATGTGGGGGTGGGGGTTGCCTCGTGACAAGCTGTTTTTTGGCTGTCTGACAGCGTAGCACCCGCAGGTACTGTGCTGCCAAGAGCTTTGCTGGCCTTGCAGTGCTCCTGGGGGATGCGTGCTCGTTCCACTGGAGAGGAGCGGATGTGGGTTACTGCAGGCAGACCTCCTGCTGGTATGCTGAGGGAGAGGCATCAAGGGGAATGCACTGGAGAACAACTCCAGTTCTTCCAGGGCTTGCTCCTGTAAAGCTGTTTTAGGGGCCTGTACGATAAGAGCTGCTGCTGGAGAGCAGCAGTGGTTCTTCGCTCTGGCCTTGGTGAGAAGCCCAGTTGGCAGCTCTGTTCTGCTGCGAAGAGCAGAAAGAAATGTATGTTTCAGGTGGCAGGGAGAGGAGTACATTAATTCAGTGGCTTGAGCAGTAGAAGTTTGAACCTTACGCTCATGTTGGGTATGATTCTTTGATTGCATTTTAACCACCTGCTAGCAGCTCTTTTCATTCAACAAAGACAAGAAGTTGCCTTCTCTTCCGCTCAACTGTTTGCTAAGTTAGCAAATGCTTCCCTGCACTGAAGCTGATGGGAGTGAATTCCAACACAAGTGAACCACGTTCCTATCTGCTTTCTCTGTCCATAAAGGTTATCTGTAATAGGCAGAGATGTAAACTTCAGGTCAGTCTGTGCAGCCAGCAGCATTTCATGGCCAGTTTTGGAGTAGAATAGAGAGAAGAGGCAGAATATCAACTTATGAGCAAATTCAGTAGTGCAGGAAAATGATGAGGTAGTTTAATGATTGCAGTATTCTTTCAGGGCTGAGATTTTTGGTTTTGTTTCAGTTATTTCTGACATTAGGTTCTCAGGAGCAGAACACTTTCTCAGGGAACTTCAGTTGACTCTAAGGGTGCAAGAACCATGACAGTGACTCTTCTGCAGTAGTATGTGTCTGACGATGGCTATGACTGCTTAGAGAAAGTACGAAGGAATCATAGTGAGTGTGCATGTGGGATTACTAGGTCACTTATCTTGAAGGATCAATGCCATTAAATTGTAGAGAAGTTCCACTCATGGTTCCTGTGTTACTAGTGTCAGATTTTGTCTTGCTCACTTGGAGGACAGACGTTCTAGTGCACTGGAATTAAGACCTGGAGAATTTGAGGTTTCACTACCTCACCTCTTTTAAACACTTCACAATGTATGCTTAATATTAAGAGTTAAAAGTCAGTTTTACAGCTGCTTGGGCACCATCAAATAGGCCTAGAATGAAAGGAGTGGCTGAGCAGTGTGTTGAATAAGTCTGTCTCATCCTGCCTTACTTTTTTTTTATTAATACTTAACAAGAGCTGACTTTTTCATTAGCTTATGTGCCTCTGCAGAGCTGTGGTGCAACTGCTAGTCTTGCGCTTGTAGTCTATATTCCTCCAAATTTCACTAATGGAGCTTGTAAAACTAGCCCTCAACACAGAGTACTCCAGTAGTTTGAACCATACCCTGGTGTGCATGACCTGGCACTCTTGTTAATTTGACAAGGTTCTGAAATACAGCCTACCAGCTACAAACAGGAGTCTAAATACTTGGTGGTAATGAGCTACAGCCAATAGCACATGGCTAAGAGTCCCAGATCAGGTGGTTGATCCTGCCTGGCTCCTGTCAAGGTCAATGAGTCATTTCAGGACTATCTAGTGATGGGATTTTGTTTCACTTTGCAACAATACATAATTATAGAAAAAGAGATGCATAAATCTGTCATTAACCTTTTTCTGGTGGAATCCACTTTTTCCCTTGGCCTAAAAACCAGCATGCCCCAGTAGTTGCTGGCAGAGGAACTATACTGGGAATAAACTAGGGCTAAATGTGTTAGTATAGACTATACAAAGCATCTGTGAGAAAAGCATGAAAAGTAAAGCTGCTTAAGGAACTACAAGGGGAAGAGATGACCTAGTCACCTCAGTGAGGGTCTTCTTACAGAGAGGTCAGTGTAGGGAAGAGAAAGTGCTGGCCTGGAACAGGTAAGTTGAGAAGCCCCTTTGTGTTCTAAATGTCTAAGCTGAGAAGCCCCTTTGTGTTCTAAATGTCTTTTTGTACAACAAGGGAGTAATGAAGTTCTGAAGTTCTCATTCTTCAAAACATACTGTTACGAGTTGAGGCAGAGAAAGTAAAGTCTACTAAAAGATTTCCAATAGCTTCTTTCAAAACAAAACCCCACCAAGAGACTCCCCTAATGTTATGACTTCAGGAGATGCAACTGTACTGTGTCTTCACAAAGTGGACTTGAAGGAACTGCGTTTCTAGTTGACATTCCAATGTCAAACATGAAGTTGCAATATGAGAAGAATAAACAGCGGAGAGATCCATCATACTTGGGGAGAAGGTGGATGTTCTTCTGACTTGCCACTGGAATTGCCTGTACTGGGTGTGCTTAATGCAGTGGCTGGCTCAGCTTCTCTTTCCATTCCTAGTCCCAAATTACAAAGAGGCTTTGATTCTTTCCAAACTTGTTGCTGCTACCTCTTTCCTTTTTAAGTCCTCCTTTACTCAAAAGTGCTCTCTTCACTGTTTATGGCTCTGTCTAGTAGCTTTCCACTCTGGAGCATCATGAGTAGGGGTCCTTGGAGACCTTTGAGCCATTGGTCTCCTGTTTTATATTAAAATTGCCCGGGAGCCTTCCAGAATTTTGGTAGACAGACAGTTTTCACCGAAGAGAATGACTTTCAGGATTTGCCACATGCCTGTGCTGTCTGTGGGACATTATATGGACTGTCCTTGACGACTGTGTTGTTTCAGTACACGTCTCTGTAAGTACAAGAGATGTTTCTTTGTCTGGCATGCTGGAAATTAGGATTCTTATATGGGTGTTTGTGGTTATTTTTGTGATGTAAAGGCATGAGTCAGTCTTGCTCTTTATCTGCTGGTGATGGTATCTGCTTGAGAGGACTGGTGAAATGATACTAGAAAAGCAACTTGTCTTATAACCAACTTGTCTTAAAATACCCAAGCCCTAGACTAAATAGAAACCTTGGAGCTAAAAAAGCTTGTGTTCATGGGACTTAACTTGTCTTTATGTTGAAGCATTTTGCTTGGAAGTTGTTTGGTATAGTAATTTCAGTCTTTAAATATGAAGAAACAGCCCTTCTCATCAAGGAATTGTACTCTGAAGGGCAGAGTTAAGTGTGATGCTTGTCAATCTGGGAACTAAAACCTCATGATTATCGAGGCCTCAAGAGTTATAAGTTAACGTGATTCTACTGCAGTTACTAATTAACCAAGCAAGAGCTTTGCTCCAGCCGAAGGAGCTGGGGCCAGAAGATGAGCACATACATTTAGTACAAAAGATCTGTATGGTTCTGTTTTCTGTAATGCTTTCCGTTGGGATTGCACCATTCTTTTGTTGGCAGTCTTAAAAGGATCTGCTCTTCAAATGAGAGCAGTGTTGTAACGTTGCTCTCTGCAGGGTGAACTGGGCCATCAGGACCGAGCTCCTACTTGCTTGAGGTTCTCTCCCACAGCAAGCCTGAATGAAAGTTGTGGGGGGTTTTTTGTTTGTTTTGGCTGTTGTTTTGTTTTGTTGGGTTTTTTTAGTGAGTTTTTTATGGTGGTATAATCTCTTGAAGTTATATGATGGAGCCATCCATAACTGTTGATCTTTGTGGAGGTGAACAAGGCTTTCTTTTCCTCACTTGTCCATGGGTAATCAGAAGAACAAAATGCTGACTGCCATAGTTTGATCTCTGCTGCCAGCAAGCAATTTAAGGAAGGATCTTGCCATTTCTGGTTTCTTCCTAGTACTCCACCTCCTGCTTTCAGAAGATTGTCCTGCCTGCCCTTTGCACTGGGGGTTCAAAGTGCAGCCCTTGGCCGAGAGTGAGCCTGCAGGACCTCTTTCCATGCAACAGTTATGTAAGGATAAGGATGATCAGTTGCCCACTTTTATTGCTTGTGAATTGCTTGTCAGCAATTTCTAGACTCCTACAAAAAAAAGGAAGAAAATCTGCCAGTGTAAACTTGTTCTTGATAAAGATTTACAATCCGGCATCAAAAGTAGGTGTGCCTCTGGGTTTTAGGCAAGCTGGAGTCTCAGTTCTTCCTATCTAGCCTGGGACATCTTTCCATTGAAAGCAAGTAGAGCTCTTAGTTACAATTCCCACACACAGTAAGTGCAGACAGGGGCCTTCAGCTGATATTATAGGGCATCTAGTAAGAGACTTCTGTTAAATTTTGTACGGGTTAACATGGGCCTAAATTGTGAATTAGAATTATTCAGTAGCTCTAACTTGAACTCCAAGGGACATCACTGAATTTTTGCTTCAAGGTGGATAAATGAGCATGATATGTTTTGCTCTGTGACCTTGTTTGTGTTTTTTTGTTGGTTTGGTTTGGTTTTTTTTCCCCACTGCTATGTAACTGAGGTATGTGTACAGATAAAACTTTTTGACTTTCAGCTTTTATTTTAGTGTCTTGATGTTGGGTGTGGGGGGAAGAGATGAAGCATCTCTCAAGATACCAGTTATATGAAGACCTGCTGCCTAGGTCTTGCCTTTCCTCCAGCAGAGGAGAGGAGGAAGGGATGTCTCACCAGAGGCTGGGGCCATAGTCATGTAAGTAGCTCACTATATAGACTACATGGTTACAGCACTATGGGATTTATGCTGCTCTTTAGATGTGATCTGGTCTTTGTTGCATGCTGGTTCCCTGCCCTCATGGAACATATCTTCTTGTTGATATTCTAGTTTGCCTGGAGCCTTTTGGAGTGGTTTGGCTTGAAAACACTAATAACTCCACAGCTAAATTCAACTTCACACTGCTCACTGGGAGTATAGGGCTTTTTTCTCCTCTTAGTGTTGAAGAATTGCTTGTGCTATGTGAATGGGTTTTCTCCCAGAGAAATCAAAATCCCCATCAAAATCATTGCCTGTTTATTAATGAAAATCCTGTACTTTAGACTCAACATCAGCTACTAAAAGTTCAAGTGCTCACTTGCAAAAGAGAGACTTTTTGTATCGCGTGTGGAGGAAAGCCTGCCTCTGTTCCTTATCTACTCGTGTACTTGTATTTTCCGGTGATCCTTACGGAGATCGCAATATGCTTAAAGTTTTATTCCCTCTCTATATGATGGAGCCTGTCTTTATCATAATCAGGACTGACAGTTTTGTAGGACTTTCTGTTTGGTCGACAAAAGCCCAGGGGGAATTATGATCGTTAATGTGGAATTGCTCTGCCAGTAGCTTGCTGGTTTAATCCAGCTTATGTTGTATTGCCTGAAGGCTCCCAAGGAGAACCTGGAAGCAGAGAAGTTGCACGGTTCACGCTCTGGGCAGTCTCAGTGGGGGGTGAAGCTTCCCAACGTGGGAATCCCCTGAGGTTAGAGTTTGAGGAAGGCAGCTGGGGCAGTGAAAAAACTTAATTACCTACATAATGGATGCAGTCTCCAAGAATACAGCAATCTGTTGCTCCATGCCAACTGCAGGGTTGAACCTGTGAGTGCAGTTGTAGTGTGTGCAGCCAACGTGCAATCAAATAACAGTAGCTTTCTTTTTTCCTGCTCTCTGCAACGCCCTTGGGGTTAAGGGTGGGGATGAAGGTTTCCCTGTACTGTGTGATGCACCACAGGTAGACGGGAATCCCAGTCTCTCTTTCTCTCTTTCTCCAGGAGCACACCTGCTGTGCATAGGATGAGAGGTCTACCAGGAGAGCTGTGATGTCAATGGTTCTATTCTGTTAACGTTTCTTCTGCTTTCCAGAACAGCTGTTTTGAATTTTCCAGTTTTTGCTGTAATCTTTGAACAAGCTTTTTTTTTTTAATGAGAGAGAGAGAGACTGGGGAAGGGTGCGGGGTGGAGGGAAGACAAACATACATTTGTGTGTCGAGGGCATTTTTGTTTCTGATTCCTGGCATGAAAACTGGGTTTAAACTTGTTCCTTGCCTGCTGTTTGAACATGGTCCAGTGGTAAGAGGCTTTAATACATTTCTTCTTTGCAAATCATCAACCTCACATCTTCCAGTAAAGGAAGGAATTTGAGAGTATAGTTTCCAAGAGTAATAGCCCTCTCAGCCCCATGCAATGCAGAGGCTCCAACCAAAAAGTTCCAAGGAGAATACTCGGAAAGGGGGAATTTGTCTAGTTGTATCCCTGACAGTTTTGCATTTAAACTATTGGTCTTTGCAGAGAGATCAGTATACTCTTTTTCAGATAGGCATGCATCCATCCTGGAACTAATAACTATCCTGGAATGTCTTAATCCAAGCATAGAACAGAGAAATTAACAAAATGTCTCTTATTTCCAAAGTTTATATTGATGATGTTCTGTAGTTTGCCAGTTTCCAAATAACCTCTAGCTGAAAACACACCTGGAAGTATTGGAGGCTGCATCCAGGTCCCCTACTTTCTACTTGCTTCTACCTCCTGATCAGTAGAAATCTACTGAGTACCTTGAAGTGTTTGAAAGGCTTAAAGGAGTATGCTGAGGAAAGAGCGAAAGAGCCACCATGAGGAAGCTGGTAGGCTTGGGGACTTGGGTAGCTTTGGTGCTGAGTCTGAGTCTACATCTGTTTTCTCTGAAAAGCATTAAAACAGCAGTGCCCTGCCACTTTTCAGAGGAAGCTTCAATGTGACCATTCTATCAAGAAGGTATGAAGTGCTTTAAACTACAGAAATTCTTTTAACAAATGAGGTTATCTTGACCATCCTCCCTAGCACTGCAGTTTGTGGTTGTGACAAGGAAAGAGTGTGCACTGATTAAACATGTAGTCCCACAGGCAGAGGCAGCGTACAGTTTCTGGGAGCAAGAACTCTTGCTGTGGTAGTGACTGTGAATGATTCTTCTGGCAAAAGGAATTCTTATCTCGGTGTTTTCTGTGGGTTTGAGGATGATTGGGACATAAAAAGCCTGAAGATATGGCTGGATGAAAAAGTTCTTCAGATAGGAACAGATTATTTATTTAACCTCATAAAACTGAGTTTAAAGCATACAGGAGATTTAATTTTCCTATTCCTTTTTGTTTGTTTTCTCCAAAGTGGTAAAAAATGATCCAAGGAAATCAAGGGCCTAACTGCTTCAAGTGAATTGGGAGCTGGGTAAGGACAAAGTTGAGGATTTGTTGTTTTGGATTTCTTAGCGCTGCCCAAAGTTGCATAAAGACTGTGATGCCTTCTCCTTGTGCTACAGTCACTTTGCTCTAGAATGAGGACTACTTTTTGTTCCCTTGCTTTGTATCAACTGAATGGTTTTGTGGGAGCCAGTATGTTTCAGCTTTTCTCCTGTAATTTAAGGTATATAATAAGAGTTTGATTTAATCTTCATATAATAGCTTCCTTGCATGATGATTGCAACTTTCAGACCGACAGTCTCTCCAATGACTCAGATTTTGTTTCTCTTGCCCTGAGGTCCTTGGCTGTCAATGTCTTCATTCAGTGTTTTCACTCTCCTTTCTGCAGATCAGTGTGTAGTTCTCCTGGCACCGCTTGTTGGCAGAAGGTGGGGAAAATCAGAGAGACTAGGAGACAGTAGGAACAGATGAGATGAGGCCATCCACTAGACAGGTGTGTGGAGACACAGAATGGCAGAGGTTGGAAGGGACCTCTGGAGATCATCTAGTCCAACCTCTGTGATAAAGCAGGTTCACCTGGAACAGCTTGCACAGGATTGCATCCAGGTGGGTTTTTAATCTCTCCAGAGAAAGAGACTCCACAACCTCTCTGGACAGCCTGTTCCAGTGCTCTGTCACCCTCAAAGTAAAGAAGTTTTTCCTTGTGTTCAGATGGAACTTCTTGTGTTCTGGTTTGTACCCATTGCCCCTTGTCCTGTCACTGGGCACCATTGAAAAGAGTCTAGCCTCATCCTCTTGACACCCTCCCTTTAGGCACTGATAAGATCCTCTCCCAGTCTTCTCCATGCTCAAGAGACGCAGGTCTCTCAGCCTTTCCTTATAAGAGAGATGGTCCAGTCCCCTAATCATTTTCATAGCTCTCTGTTGCACTGTCTCCAGTAGTTCCTTGTCCCTCTTGAACTGAGGAGCCCAAAACTGGACACTCCAGATGTGGTCTCACTAGGGCAGAGTAGAGGGGAAGGAAAACTTCCCTCGATCTGCTGGCCATACTCTTCTTAATGCACCCCAAGATAGCACTGGCTTTCTTGGTTGAAAGGGCACACTGCTGGCTCATGGTTAACTTGTTATCCACGAGAACTCCCAGGTCCTTCTCAGCCAAGTTGCTTCCCAGCAGGTCAACTCCTAAACTCTGCTGCTGCATGCATGGTGTTATTCCTCCCAAGGTGCAGGACTCCACACTTGCCCATGTTGAACTTCGTTAGGTTCCTCTCTGCCCAACTCTCCATCCTGTTTAGGTCTTGCTGAATGGCTGAACAGCCTTCTGGTGTGTCAGCCACTCCTTCCAGTTTTGTCATCAGCAAACTTGCTGAGAGTACACACTGTCCCTTCAGCCAGGTCATTGATGAGTATGTTGAACAGGACTGGACACAGTACTGACCGCTAGGGAACTCTGTTAGCCACAGGCCTCCAACCAGACTTTTGATCACAACCCTCTGAGCACTCTTGCTCAGCCAGTTCTCAATCCACCTCACTGTCCATTCATCTAACCCACACTTCCTGAGCTTACCTATGAGGATGTTATGGGAGACAATGTCAAAAGCCTTGCTGAAATCAAGGTAGACAACAACCACTGCTCTTCCCTCATCTACCCAGCCAGTCATGCCATCACAGAAGGTGATCGGACTGGTCAAGTCTGATTTCCCCTTCGTGATTCCACTCCAATAACTGTCCTTTCCTCCACGTGCTTAGAGATGACATCTGGAATGAGCTGCTCCATCACCTTTCCAGGGATGGAGGTAAGGCTGACTAGTCTGTAATTTCCTGGGTCCTCAGTCTTTCCCTTTTTGAAGACTGAAGTGACATCGGCTTTCCTCCAGTCCTCAGGTACCTCTCCTGTTCTCCATGACCTTTCAAAGAACATGGAGAGTGTCTTAGCAATAACATCTGCCAGCTGCCTCAGCGCTTGTGGGTGCATCCCATCAGTGCCCCTGTTAAGGTTAATGCCCCAGTGGTTAATGCTTTGTTCTGTGTAGCTTTATGGATACTAAAATTGATGCTGTAAAGTTTATTTTCAGGTGCTTTCTAACCTCTTGCTGATACAGGGAGTTTTAACCTGGTTTTAACTTGCTGTGTCAGAGGTGCTAGTTATCCTTTTATCCTATGCTGCTTGGCTTTTATTTTCAGACAGTTTTGAAGTAATGTCCAGTTTAGGATTGATTATGAAGTAAATATTTTTCTGTTTTACTGGGTTGGAAACCTAGTAGGCAAGTCTTTAAGTGGCATGCCTGTTAATTGCTTAAACTCCCAGTCGTGAAGGACACAGAAGTAGCTCTCCTTTTTTCTTGTAAATGATGAGATGGTAACCAAAGTGTGGCTAAAAACCTTGGCTGCTTCATGAGCCAGGAAGCCTCAAGCTCTATTCCTGGTGCAGCTGGAAAGTTGTTCTTGCACCATGGACAGGATGGTTACACCAGAGGCTAATGCATCGGGGTTCCTCATCGCTGTCTGTTCCAAGGAGCCTTGAGCGAGCTGGGTAAGGGGGATGCAGTGATATAGATCCAAGTCTGTTTTCACTGCTGGTGAAATCTGGGCTGAAAAGGATGTTTTAGTTGGGCTTTTCCCCTTATTCTGCATAAGGTGTTGTGATATGGGGAAATAGCAGCCCACCATCCTGCGATTTGTCAACAGTTAAGGGCGTGTGCAAGATCTGTTCTTTTGATAGTCCAGCTCTGCTCTTGGGTGGTGCAGGCTACCTGCTCCGTCTGCCACTCACTGTATCCTGCTTTTTTTGAGTCTGTTGGCAGAGGCTGCGTGCTGGCACTTCTCTGATGGTTGCACTGGGCCCATGTGCACATCAGGGGTTAGACTGGACTCGCCTCTGTGACACAGAATTGAAAGAACCTGTGTCCTGTTGATACCATTATCAGTATGTTTCTTCATGCTTCTGTTAATGACTGATGTCAGATTAAAGTGTCTGTTACTGCAGAAGCTCAGTGTTGGACTCGTAATCAAAGCCACCATTGTGTTGTGCCATCATGGAGAGTTTTGCTGTGGTTATGATCATATTGATCAGTCTAGCTCCATCCTGGTTCTTTAGTGTTTTCTTTGATGTAGGAGGTAGGAAGAGGATGGAGAAGCTGAAAATTTTGCTGCTTGTCCTATCCAGAAAATGGATGTGACTGGAACAGTAAAGACATTTTCTTATCCCTTTTCTGGGGATTAGGCTTGTGCAGGGAGGGGATGAACAGAGACCAATTCATCCTTCTTCCCTTGACTGACTAAAAGAAGAGGTGAGTGAATGGTGTCCTCCAGTAAAGTGTGAATTCAGAAATCTCATTGGAAAAATTGCTACCAGAAGGGACAGAAATATATTTCAAGTTTTGGAGAAAATTACTTTTCTTTAATTTTTAATCTCTTAGCGTTTGAACAGGAAGACAAAGGGAGTGATGGTAGGACTAGGTTGGGCAGCCTTTGAATGCTGTGCAAGGAAGAGGTGGGAGTGTCACAACCTTTGAGTTGTTAACCTTTTGAAGTCGCATGGGGTGGATGTCTCATTACCCTTGCTCCAACGCGTGCACATTTTTCCTTGTGACATACCAAGCAAATTGCCTTCTGCCTCAGAGATGGTGAAGGGTTGCTAAACCTGTTTGGCTTCAAGGTAGTCATTCTGGGGATTCTCTGTCTGCATGTGTGAGGGTCAGGAGGCCTGCAGAAGCCACCCTCCTCTTCCTGTGTCTGATGTCTGCTCTGCAGGACCAGTGCTTAAGGCTAAACTCTCTGTGTTGAGTGAAAGGTTTCAGTAAGAAAAATAGTGGTAGAATGTCTTTCCAGGGTCAGACAAGGGAGCTGCAATGCTTCTGGGGACATCTGCAGCCATGACTGACCAAGCCAGTGATCCCTCACAACAGGCAGGCTGCTCGAGTACAACATTGGAAGATCTTATTAGAGAAATTGCACATGAAACTAGGCTTGCAGTTTGATTTCAAATCTGATACTAAATTCATTCAATTGTCATGTGGGGTTTTTTTAATTTTCCCTATCAGAATAAGCTGTTTTTAATATAAGTGTCTGTCAAAGTGCTGACTTCAGCAGAAAGATCCAGTTTACCTGCATCATGTATGCACAGAGGCATCTTGGCAGTGATCGTGTTTGTTGGTATATAGCATGTCTGTAGCAGGGGACAGTAATACTGAACAAAGCTAGGGGCATCTCTGTTGGCTGAGGGGTTTTTGATGTCTGTTTGCTTGGGGTTTTTTTGTTGTTGGTGTTTTGGTTTGTTGTTTGTTTGGGTTTTTTTCTTCTACCTTTTGCAAAGAGCTGTGATATTGCTGAGACAAGCTTGGATATGGGGCTGCTCAAGGAGAATCCAGAAATTCTGGAAAGAGAGAGAAAGTGAGAGAACTGCAGGTTTGCAGTGCATGGGAGAGGCTTAAAGCATAAAGTATAGAAAATGAAAACTATCATAGAAAAATAAGGAAAAAAAAAAAAGTTGAAGGAGTAAAATCTACTGATGAGAGTAATCACTGGCCTGTCTCTGCTGCTCTTGTCACTGCTGACACACTCCTGATTGCAGTTGGTGCTTGTCGGTGTTTCTGGTATGTCTCGGTGGTGCATTTAACGTTACTAAAACAGGTGCCACACAGACACAGGCAAATGAGCTTTCTTCTTATTGTTCCATCAAAGTATATGAGTCATTGCTGAAGTGATGGTTCATTTAGTGGAGCAAATAAACCAAAAGTATGGAAATTGTCAGGGTTTCCAGTGATAACTATTTCCTTTGGATATTGTTTGTGTTATGGACATAGCAAGAAAACTTTTTACTGTGGACATTGCTCTATTAGGAATTGACTGGTAGTCCTAAGGTTGATTTATATAAGCCTCATAATGCAGGTAAGTGCTTAGCAGTGGAAGTTGAGATAGATTTGAACCTATAGAAGATTATTGACTTGATCTTCTAATCTGTCAGATCATTCTTCACTCCTGTTTTCTGTTTGGATGTTGTAGTTTAGAGATGTTTTTGGAAAGGCTACTGGGAAAATTTGCAAACATTTTTCACATAAGATGGTTTGTCTTCATGACTGTGAGGGTTCATTTGGACATTTGCTCTGAATTTTTTATTTTATTTTTTTTGTTTGTTTGGAAAACTGAAGTTCTTAGAAGTTAGATGGCCTTGGCTTTCTTTGTTCTTTCTTCTGTCTCAGACATCTGTATCAGCTCTCTCACCGAGCTCTTTATCTTACTTGGCTTTTCTGTGGATGCCTGGAGGCCTTGGCTCACATTCTCAAGAGTGTCCACTGGTTCAAGAAGCCATTGCTGCTATCAAATTACCTTGACAGCTGTTGTCCCATTTCATATTTGCCATCCCCTCCCCCTGGCTTCCTTGTGATTTTTGGCAGAAGCTGTGGCTATTGAGCAATAAAACTTGGATCTGAGAATCTTGTTGCTGGTGGGAAAATGAGATGAGAGCATACTAGTTAATGCCTTGCAACTTGACTTCTTGCTGATGTATAATCAGTAGCATCTTTATTTAAAAACAAAACCTACCACTAGCTACTCTGTTTGTGGCTTGAGTGGATGGTTCATTTAGTGTTCATCTGGAGTCGTGCAATAGGTGCCAGTCTCTTGAAGTAGCACGCTCTATACCAAGAATTATATGACCAGACAAGCTCTTGGTTTGAGGTCCTTGAAAAATGCCTATGCATAGGGACTGCAAAACAGCTAGGATGCTGTGTTAATGAAAGTAATCCATAAGGGCATGATTGACTTTGTCTTCCTGTTAATGTTATTGGTGATCCTGCCCCTGCATAACCTGGAATGGAGCTCCTGCAGTACTGTTTAGTACACATTAAAGGACATTAAAGATGACTCTGTAAGAAGCAGTTGGTCTTGCTTGAATTTCAGCTAACAAAATGCAGAAGGTAGCATTTTGCGGGCTCTTCTTTTGTATGTGTTTTGGGATTTCATTGCATTCTTTTAAATGCAACCATAAAACACTCTGACAACTGGCAGAAATGGTGATCTTGGGGCCGACCATCATAAGAGAGCTGCCATCTCTGTAAACCTCTTTTTTTAAGATGTTTTGTGTTTCCTTTGTCAGTTGTTTGAAAAGTTGGCTGATGCATGGCATGCTTTAATCTCTACTGATCATTATTCTTGTCCCTGTTGGAGCATGTCAGCAACTAAATTTTGTGTAACATGCTGGAAAAATTAGGCAGGAAGGAAGGAGCAGATCTTAATTGGAAAGATGACTGACAGAAAATAATTAATGCATCCAGAACACTCAGTTCTGAGGAACACATATAGGAAAAGCAAGTAAAAAATTATTTTGCTTGCAAAGTGCGTGATTTAGTAGCTGATAACATCGGTGTGAAATGTAAGGCTTGTAAAAGTCTGGATCAGACCAGCCTTAATGCACATTTTACAGCTCCTAAATTACTGTGCCAAAGGAGGAAGACCCGACTTCTACTGAAACACATGCTGTGAGTTTTGTATGTGTCTGCAGAGATGGGCATTTAGAGCAGTTGGTGAATAGTTCTGGGGTGTGTGGAGTGAGATCCTGACTTCAGTCAGTAGATGAAAATTTGAGGGCTGGCTTCTTGGGGCTCCATCCTGGTAGGAGCTGGTGAATTGTGGCATGTTACGTGGTCTCAGGTGCTGTGGAGTCCTCCTGGGTTGTGCTGAAGAAGAGTTGGGGATGTAAGTGTGACCAGCTGTGAAGTCAAGGAGGGAAAACTCAGAAGATGACCTCTGACTGTAGAAAATCATAATTACATCAACATTACCCCCTGGAAAATAAGTAGAAGTAAAATAGAGAATGGATTACATATAGGTGAAAAATGCATGAAGCATCCCTCCCCTAGCTGTAACGTTTGAGTTGCAGGGTGGGATGAACAGGTTTTTCTGTTGATATGTGGGGAAATAACTTTTTACTGACTTTTCTTTCACCCCAAAGGAAAAGAAAAAAAACACTCATAGGGCCTCTGTTTGGTGTACAACTTGATTAAAGCTTTGCCACTTGTTTTCCACCCCCTCCCCCCCCCCGCCACCCTCCCCCCCCCACACAACAGCCTCAGGTAGGTGCTGGACTAAATACTCAAGGCAGAATTGAATTTGAAGGATTTGAGGGCTGCATTCTTGGTCAACAAAAAGAAAAGTGGATGTACATAGCATGAGTAATAGTAAATGAGTGAAGCAAGCAGAAAAGACAAGAAACACAAGGAAGTGGGGGAAAAAACCAACTTCTTCCTTTCTCAGTACAGAAATGGGAGAGAAATTAAGTGCTGGGAGACACCTATATGCTGTCCGTAAAACACATCGTTTGTTACACTTTGTCATTGTTGCAGAAGTCTCTCAATTTCCAAGGAGAGTTGAGGGAGGAGCCTGGTGGCCTGAGGAAGTGCTATGGGAGGATTGTTCTGTACGTGAGATAAATTATCAAGAGAGGAGCTGGAGGAAAGTCCAGTGGAACATCCGTATTACTGTTGTGCTCTAAGGAGAAAGCCTGAGAGATAGGAAATGGCAAAATTAATCTGGAAGAAGGACAAAAATGAGACTTTGCCACAAACAAAAAAAAGACAGCTTTGTTCATGCATAAAAAGCCATAATTACAGACTTTTGTACTTGTGCAGAATTCAGTCATACTTTCCCAAAATGATCCTGCAGAGTATTTACATGTTAGCGAGGGAACAAATGTCACCTTTTCTTTTAGCTGTTGGTTGTGGCAGCAGAATACTAGAGATGAATATATTCAGTGAAGTTGGTTTTTTTCCTGTGCAGTATAGTGTTGTTTCTTGAGTTACATTTCTTTTTCCGAGTCAAGAATTTCCTGTGAGGACTGGATGGGGCTTCCTGTGCGCCATGTTTGTGCCCCCGGCATGCCTGGAGCTGTAGGCCCAGGGCCCGGGGCTTCCTGTGCGTCATGTTGGTAGCCCACGGCTTGCTGGGAGCTGTAGTCCCGGGGCACAGGGCTTCCTGGGCGCCATGTTGGTGTCCCTCGGCATGTAGGGAGCTGTAGTCGCGGGGCACGTAGCTTCCTGTGCGCCATGTTGGTGTCCCTTGGCATTCCGAGAGCTGTAGTCCCGGGGCATGGGGCTTCCGGGTCCTGGGGGGGTCCCAAGGCAGGGGGGGGTCCCAGGCAGGTGACGTCACCCCCACAGCTCCTGCAACAGTGAGACACCCTCCCCCCCAAATTCCATTAGCACCCCAACAGCCCCCCCACACTCACACACTTCTTGGGGTGGGTGCACCCCCACTTTTTGGGGGTCCCCGGGGGGGGCTATGCTGGATTTTTGGGGTGCCCCGGGGGGGGGGGGCTCACCCACTTTTTTGGGGGTCCCCACTGGGTGCTCCTCTGTGATGCCATCATAAAAAGCTATCAGACTGGTCAAGCATGACTTGCCCTTGTTGAATCCATGATGACTACTTGTGATAAGCCTCGTTTCCTCAACATGATGTGTTAATGGTCAGTGGTGCCACAATAAACATGAACATAAGCCCTTTATTTTGGAAGAAAAAAATTTTGGTAGTCAGAAACAATCTCTTTCATAGTAACAAATAAATACAGTAAATGGTGGGGAACCCGTTTATTTTTTATTTTTCTTTGCTGGAT